>SCDY01000261.1:0-74755 GCA_004143825.1 Drosophila micromelanica
CAAATGCCTATATCTCCCACAGTTTTCAAGCTAGAGTTACCAAATTTAGAGGGTAGATAACTGGCAATTGCCTTTAAAGATCGGCACAAAATTTCGGCGCCAGGCCCCCCTCCCCACTCAAACCCTCCACCTTCCGCCACCGCCAACCGTTCGGTGTCTAGATGAATTCAACATTTCAGTTTAAAAATAAAATGTTTGATCCAAATGCATGTACACAATTTTCGAATATATACCATAGTGTTCCCATACAAGGATAGGTCTCACCTTTCCCCAGTCGTAACTTTGCCAAAACTCAACCGAGTTTGATGAGGATGGTCTTTTTGTTCATGGTTCATTTCCTAGTTATGCCTACAAAACCGAGTTGAAAAAGCGCTAAATATCGATAATAAAAAAAACGGAAAGAGTTATCTATCATTTGAAATAAACTTGATCTGCGTATGGTATATACGAACCGAATGAGTCCAAAATCAGCTTTCTAGTTTTTGTAGACTCTGAAATTGACGCGTTCATACAGACAGACGGACAGACAGACGGACATGGCTAAATCGACTCGGCTATTGATGCTGATCAAGAATATATATACTTTATGGGGTCGCAGATGCTTCCTTCTGCATTTTACATACATTTGCACAAAACCATTATACCCTGTTTTACCCATTTTAATGGTTTCAGGGTATAATAAAAGATTTCCAAAGTTAAGAAATTTTTTGTCAGAAATCCTGTTCTGCAAAAATTTATAAAACCCTACAATGAACGAATAACGTTTGCGGAACAATCTTAGCATCTACGAAAGCACATTCTATGGCATGATACACAAATAAAATAACAAGTATGTCTTTAGGCGCAGCCCAAGAAACCCTCCAAGATATGATAAGGAAATGAGAAAATGGCGGGATCAACGAAAGCCAATACAATAAATGACATTCGAGCTGTTCGTAAATCGTGGGGGCGAGGATGTGATTCTTATTTGGGATGTGGATCTAAAGTTGTGTCCTTTCTTTTGCCAACTTTGGCATTGTTTAGTGGAATTCTTTCGGGCAATATGTGGTGATTATTAAGATTAATAATATGACGCGCAGCCACAGGGCGGCTGGCGAGCTGCCCAGTTGATGTGTTTTTAATGAGTTGGCCGACAACAAAATCGTGGCCACTACCGCAGAAGCAATTAAAGTACATCAATTAATATTAAATATTTCAACGGCAATTAAATGAAATAATTCACAGTCACCACCAATCCAACCATAAACTGGTTCGATGTGACCAGTGAGCCGCTGGCTTATAGTCGTCAAAAAGACAGCCAATCTCTGATATATACAATGGAAAACTTTGTCGGTATTCCGAATGAAATTTTCATTAACCAAAGGAACGAAGCGGCAGCCAAGTTTCAAGTGAAAAGTTTTCGACTTGCGCCAACTGGACACATGTTACAAAATTCGCAAATAAATTTTTGGCTCCGCGAAAGTTTTCACGCATTCGAAATGCAAATGAAATGCCCGCGATTGTTGACAAGCGAACCGGACCGGGAGTGAAGTTGAAGCGAACAAAGTTGAACCGAGGCTGCATTTCTCATGAGCGAAGAAATGAAAATATTTCAAAAAGCATTTCAATTGCTCCAGCTATACGCGTAATTGAAATTTGCATTTGTATGAGGCTTGCATACAAAAAAACAAAAACCCAAAAACGTGAACTTTGCCCGGCTAAGACAAGCAAAAAGGAACTGTGCGTTGACTCCGCCAATGGCTGCCTAACTTCCAGGCACAAAAAAAAACCACAAATACAAAATAAAAAAAAAAAACAAAGAAAAAAACAAAAAAACAATTAAGCGCTGCGTCGTGGAATTTTGATTGCAAATTTTCACACCCCAGAGAGCCCAGAGTAAAGCATTCGCTCACAGCCTGGCAGAGTATCCTTAGAGAACAGCTCATGCTAATTTTTCAGCACATTAGAGCAGCTAATATATGTACATTTCTTGGGCCACACGGAGATTAGATCGTCTTTCTGTTTTCCTAATGTAACATTGGCATTTTAGCCAAAAAAAACCGAGACAGTAAAGACCCGGTGCACTAGCAAAGCAAGGAACCAAAAAACCAGAATGCCCTCGTTTGGTCAGACTGCAAAGAATTCTAAAAACTTCCTTAAATCAAAAAAAAAAAAAAATACCTTAAACTTTTGCCAGCCAGCTACACCGAGGACCGCAAATTGTTTTAAGCCAGACAGAAGGCCGTACACACTCGCGGAAAAAAGTACAAATATTAGTAAATGTAAAACGTACAAGCCTCACGAACCTGACAGCCTCTTCCTGGCTGCAAAATTTCAACAAGTCCGTAACCAGCACAAAAAAGCCCAAACACTGTAGCGCACACTTGGCCAAGAAGGCAACTCAGGCCGGCAAACCGTAAATTTTATTGCATGACTTGATTAAATTCGCATGCAACCCCAGCCGACAACCTCAGTTAGACGGAGGTCGAAGCAGGACCAGTCAATTCAAAAAAAAAAAAAAAAAAGAAAAGCAAAAAAAAAAAACAAATACTATGGCGTTTCTGGCTTCATTTTCTTGGCATTTTCCTCATTTTTACGGTTTTAACGAAACTTAATGAACTTTCAGTGTCACTGCAAAAAGAGTCGCTTGGGGTTAATGTTATGATGTGTGTATATTTTGCAACGCCAAATGCAATATTCGGTTATTTTATACACTGAACACATTGAAAGTGTGTTTTGTGCAAAAGTAGCAAACAGCAGGCAGCATTTCCGACCCCATTAAATACACATATTCTTGGTCAGAATCACAGCCCATTTTCTTTAAATTGTCAATAACCCGTCTAGATTTCTTGTTTTTAATAATTATCGGTTTTGACCAACTCAACTACTTCAGACTTGCGCTTTAGATCAATTTAGTCAATTTTCAATTCCTGAATATCTTATTAATTATAATATCAATAATTTTTTATAACTTCTCCAAGGCTTCAATTTCCACAGTGGGTCAAGCGCATCCGTTGAGTAAAGTCCGCAGCCGGCGGGTTATGTTTTTGTGTGTGTATATGTGTTATTTCGTTCAGGGTATCTGAGAGTCGGAGACTCCCTAGTAGAGCTCTCTTACTTGTTAATAATGTATAAAAATATGTTTGTGGGAGTGATTATGGGAGAAATGTTTTAACGTTATACCAGATAGAAACCGACGAGTCTTTAAATTGTTTTTGCTATGAAGACTCGCTTCAAGAGACTTAAAAGCATTTGAAGTAATTAGAATGAACAAAAATATTTGAAATTTTTTAATGCTCGACTAGACAATACTCTAAACCAACCTTTGCATATTAGGTTTCGTGCACTAACTGGTTTAGAGAACATTTGCTAGATGCTGTAAGATGTTATAATATATTTTTGTAAATAGTCTTTAAGATAAACATTTTTACCAAAGGAAAGGGTAAGGAAACTGGGTACACATCGAATAATGGGTAAGTTTTCTGGGACCTGATGCTGCGCTGCGCAACATTAAACGAAGCTTAACCTCGTTCAATGGGAAAATACACTTTACGTACACTTTGCGCTGTCATTTCGGGCGCAACTCAAGCAGCAATTGTGCAAATACTTTGGGCCAAAAAGGAGAAGTTGGTTAAGTGGTCGAGAGAGTCGCCGGAACAGGTGGCTGGGCGGGGCCGCTGAACTTTTTCAAGTTAAATGCAAGCAAAGAATGATGAATGATTTTCAGGTAGGAGCCGCCACTCTTAATGCCCAAAGCGTGCATCTTTCATCGAAACGCCAACGCTTTGTCAATGGCGTCGACGTCGACCTTATTGGACATGTCATCTATAAATTATGCAAGCGAGAAGAGAAGCAGCCACAGAAAATGCCGTTACGATGAAAGCACAACAATGAAACCGAAATTGAAAGTGCGGCAATTCAACGCCGGAAACGAGTCTCACATGACAACGTTGGTCAGCGACACATCAAAGACAAGGCGATGCATTTATGTTTTCTTACGCAAAACGCAATTATGCCATGCAACCGCAATTGTGTGGGTGTTTCACTGAGGGTGAGTGTGTGTGTTGTGTGTGAAATTTGATGCAGCTGGAGCGGATCAATTAACCTCCTCTTGCAATGATGCTGGAGAGGGCAACAAGAACGGCCCTTTGAACGCACGTGAAAGTGAACACTATAAAAAAAAATCACCGACGAGGCAATGAACTTCACTCTTGGCCAGCTCATACATTTGGTGATCAAATTACAACAATTACAATTAATCTGAGCGGTATAAAAGCACAGCATCAAGTACGCAATGTCACACTTGTTAACCAACAACGCAGCGCTTTGGTGCCCCAAAGATAAGCTAGTGCAGCGAGGAACCTGGCTCTCAACTAAGCAAAGCCATGAAGCCATCCAGCAATGTGCAACGTCGTCGGCACGGCCAATATACAAATATTCAAATAAGGATCAACGAATTACTTAGGCCGGGGCTGCTTTTGCTTTTGTTGTTGTTGCTGTTATCCATAACAATGAGCTCGACGGCGGCGATAATGGCATCGCTGCCAGCAGCTTTGCCCAGAAGTAATTACCAGGACGCGAACACGGAGACGCTTGCAGGATTAGCAGGATATGCGAGTACACGACATCACTATTATGGGGCAACTACTGCAGCACTAGATGATGGCGTGGGTGACTTGGCAGCGGCACCATATGCAAATTATGAGCCAAACGGCGTCAGTGCTCTCGATAGTACAGCCGCCGGCTTTATTCCATCGACCGCATTACACAGCTACAACAGCAACAACAACAACAACAACTACAACAACTACAACAGAGTGCAGTCGGAGTATGATGCGCGGCAAGAGGGCAAAATCGATTTTGTCATTAATGCGGCAAATTATGAGCAGGATGCCAATGAACAGCAGCCCGACGTCTACTATCAAAGCTATTCATATCAGCCGGGGGGGCCAGTGGCGCCATTGCGCGATTATCATATTCAGCAATTTCCCAATTATCGGCTTGCAGCCGGGGGCAGAGAGGAGGACGGGGTGGCACTGCACCAGCGACAAGTGAACGATGGGAGCTCTTTTGTTTACCCCAGTCGAAACCTGCCTGTGAAGCGAGAACAACGGGAACCACAGGAACAGCAACGTCCACAACAAGTTGTGGAGGATCAGCAGCCGCTCTATTCCCAGGCAGAGCGTCACGTTGCCGATCTACCAGAAAGCGGGAGCGTCTACAATTCGTTGCCGCCAATCACAACAAGTGTTCATCACACCCCGTCGAGCAGCAAAGCGATCGCCGGTCTGCCGTTGGCCAAGCATGTGGAGATCACCAAGCACGTGCCGGTTACGCATTATCAAAAACAACACGTGCCCTACAAGCAGCCGGTTCAGATACGCGTCCCTCGTCCGGTGATCGCGGCCATTCCAAAGCCGATTCCAATCAAGATACCCGTCACCAAAACAGTGGCCGTTCCACAGATGCAAGAAGTCAAAATACCAGTGGAACAAATTAAGCCAGTGCCTGTCGAGAGACCGATTCCATTTGTGGTGGAGCGCCGTGTGCCGTACCGCGTGGAAAAACCAGTTGCCACGCCTGTCTACTATCCATATCCCGTTAAAGTGCCCGTAATACGCACAGTGGTGCATAAACAACGCACTCAATACGCAATTCCCACCCAAGTACTTGGCTCACATGGCGGTTGGGCTACAGGTAACCATCTGTTGGGATAAAAATTTATATCAAAATATACATATATAATTTCAATTTATTAATTTAATAAACTTATCATATAAGTAACTATGGTAAATGTAGAATTAAAATTTGCTTATGCGACTTTAAACATTTCTCAAGAACTCTGATTGGTCACAGGCTTTTAACCCTGGGCGTCTAGAACAAAATAATTGCAATTAGTGCCAAAGAGAAGTGTAAAACTGCAATGAAACTCAAAAAGTTTCACCCTCCCCGCAGCTCAGCTGAGCTGAAGCCCAGCCGAGACATTGAAGTCGGAGTCAGAGGGCAGGCAACCTCCAAATGAAGAAAAGTAGCCAAGTAAAACTTTTTAATTGAGCTAAGATCCAACAAATGCGGCTAATAAATATGTATTGAAGTGCGGGCTCGCAATGCAAAGGAAGCAAAGTGCAGGAGTATCCAGCTGCTAATTGCCAAATGTAACTCCAACAAGAACAACTACGAACATTGCAGTCGGGCGAAACCGACTGCCTAATACTCGTCCGCATTGTAGCAACAGCTTAAAGCAGTCGAAAACAGTCTGAATTGGAATTAAGGATCTGGAATTTGAGGTGTATCAACATGAGATCGATTTTTAAGACGTTGTCCGTAGCAGATAACTGCCGGTTTATATTCCTAGTTTCAAGTCTCTAGAACCCAATATACTATTTGTACTTTTTTGAAACAGGTAGAATAACTAAAATAACTAGAATTGAGGATCTGGGATATGAGTTATATCGATATGTTATCGATTTTAAAGACTTTGTCCACAGCAGATAACTGCAAGTTTATATTCCAAGTTTCAGGTCCCTAGCAGACAGCATAACGGACAAACCCAATATGCTAGTTGTACTTTTTTGAAACGGGTAGAATAACTAAAACAACAACGACAACGTCAACAGCAACAAATGCAACACGTAACAGCACAAAAACAGCAAAGCTACGCCAAATAAACGCGACGTTCAACTTTAGAAAGGCGGTAACGAAACAGCAACAAAATAAGCCAAAAAGTAAAGTCCTGACTCAGTTAGCTAGAAGCGCCTCTGGCTGCAGCTGATGGAATTGCTGCAAGTTATTGCCGACTAATGAAATTAACGCTAATTGACTCGGAAGTCGAATGCCATTCTTGTTGCTGCCATGCCAGCAAGCTTTACCATGAAAGACAAAATTCATATTTTATTTATATATAATTTTAGCAATTTTATTTTTTTATTGTATAAATTTACCCCAAAGTAATTAATTATAGTGTTTATTCACCAAAAAATATTGAGTGAACTCAAAATTGGAGCGCATAGCCAAACACGCGACCACAAAATGGCGAAAAAGCGGTTAAATCATTAAACCTAATATTATAATTGGTAAATCTAACAAATGAACTATTGTGTGGTTTGTCACTCACATTTATGCGCACACTCCATGCATAAATATACATATGTATGTATATTTGTCTGAATATATGTATTTGTGTTGGTGCACATAAATTCATAATTGCAGCACCCGCAAAACCACTTCGTTAAGAATTCTGTGGCTAGTTTGACAACTGGACCTGGCCAGAGTCCGACGAACGGCAAATACGAAAGCCGCAAATCGCAATGAACATGCACGCGGTCAAATTGACAACCAACACGTTGTTGCTGCTGCTTCAACAGTGGGTGGCATATTCTAGGTAGTTCCACCTGTATAACGTGCTTATACTTGCTGTTTGCGATTGATTTCAATTAATTAAAAATAAAAAAAGAAGTTATCCTTGTAACTGATGCGTCGTATGGGTACGTCAAATTGTCAAATTTCAAAAAGCGTTAAAATGACTTTATAATTTGGCAAATGAGTTCGCATTTTATGCGAAAAAGGCGCTAACAGAATGCCAGTGGGTCCGCTAAACATAAACGTTAAAAATTAATCAGCACTTCCACCTCAAAACTTTGATCATTTCTGCGCTGCTATAACAACAGGCGACCAGAACTTGAAAGGGTTAAACGGCGAGTCCCAAACGCCGCTTGGTTGTTGCTTCGTGGGCGAAATGGGGCGACAAAAGGAACCGTTTTTTGAAAAATTACCGGCAAGCAACGCCAGACCGCAGCTCCAAAAGTTTAAGCTCATTTGGAGGGACGCGCGGACCCCTTTCAGACCCAACTGGCAGTTTTTGGTATTTTGAATTTATGTGCGACATAAAATGTTGGCTCAGGTGGCAGTAATTTTTGATGCTAGCACCAAGTTGTGTTACTTAGTGTTAACGTACTTTCTGGCTTGCCTGATAGCTTTAATTGGTTCGCTTGTGCTGAAAACTCACCGAAGTAACGGGGCTTTTTGGTTATATTCAAGCAGAATTTTCCATAGTTTACATAAACAGCGCTCAATTTTTCGGACGACAACTTGGCGTATAAGTGATATTTCATGTTTTAGAATTTATGTGTTGTTGCTAGACCTGTGCATACGTACACACACATGTATGTGCGTGTGTTTGCCTCGTTAAACTAAAGTGCAGCCAGTGTAATATTTTGTGATTACCATAAACTATTTACACTTTAATATTCTACAAAAATGTTGCCCAGTAAAATGCTGGCACTCACAAAACGGTATAAAAGGATTTATGTCAAGTGGGAAAATAGCGCGTTTGTTAAAAGATCTGGAAGCCTGCTATGCAAACTTTGAGTGCAAACAGCTCAGCCGAATAATTGCAATTAAAGTGCGCAATTTAGATACTAAAGGACAAAATACAGGTGCAAGATTTACATGGACAGGGTCAGTTTGAATAGCTTTGCCGGCAGACGTTCCAAAATGCAGTAAACTACTGCAAAGTTGTTGAAATATTTCAAAATAAATTATCTCGAATTCAACAACTGTTGACTTCCTTTCCATCCAGATTGTAATTAAAGCTGTCTCTGGATCAAAAACACTGACGTGATCTATGAATTTGCGTAGTCTCTGAGTCATATTTTAAACTGTGGCCATTATTCGAGCCAACAAAACTCATCATAACGCATAATGAGCAAAAATGGTGAACAACAGTTCTGTCCGGACTGGGACAGACAGTGCACACCAGCAGCGCTGAATAAATACACGAATACAATAAACATAATAAACAAATGTTTAGACCTGTTTAAGACATGCTGACAGGATATTAGTTTTCGTCAGCCATGACAGAAATTATGAACTCTAGCAACATTGCAAAATACACAACTTCAGTAAATATTTTCGCATTATAAATTAGTTAAGAATTTGACACACCTTACTGAGCCAAGAAACAAGTAAGCAAAAGTTCGTGGTCGAGTCAAGAGATAGACACAGATCTTTAAGTATATTTATTGTATAGAAAGGCAAGCTTTAAAACAAAAACCCTTCAAGCTTTTAAAACAACACATTTATGTCAATTACTAATACTGTACTTGGCGCTTACCATGCTCGTTATTCCGAGCGGAATGTCTATAAAAGGCCATTTGTATTCGTATTTCTGTTGCAGACACAAATGAAAATATACGCGGCAACCATCTGGTAATTGGCAACTTATTTAAGCAATTTATATTCCGAGTTTGGCGTTACAGCCAGGCAGGTATTCGCGGGCAATACGTAAATCATTTTATCCAACCGCAGATATGATTCGCACATATGAACTGAAATAAGTATGTTCCGTGGAATGTCTGTGCGTGTTAGCGGTTTGTTGAGCACGTTCCTCGCTCTGCGACTGCGGCTTAGATGTGCATAACCCTAAAAAATCCAAACAGACCAGCTGCAGCTGCTGAGGACCAGACACGCTCAATTGTCGGCACATCAAGAAATATCAGCTTGAGACGCCTCCTCGTTGAGTGGCGTTTTTTTTTATGCTCTGCACCCATTAAAAATAGGTAAAAAGGGTACAATGGTTTTTTTCAACTTTTTGTAGCAGGCAAGCACATGCGATCCCATAAACTATATATAGTCGATTAAGACATCCGTCTGTCTGTCTGTATAAATGTGTCGATCTCGGAAACAAAGCTATAGAACTTAGACTTGTCCATGGCATACGCAGATCAAGTTTGTTTCATATGATCGATAATTTTCATCGTTTCCCGAAAATCGATCAAATTTTTTAAGCCTATTTCTTATTTTATTGGGAGCTACAGACACCAAGATGGAAAAACATCAAATTTTACTAAAATTTTATAATTTTTGCAAAGTAGCAAGCACTGCCTAAGATGTTTTTATTGAATATTATCGATATTTATCGATCCGTATCGATATGTATTGTTTTGTTTTGAAGGGTTTTCGAACCTATTTTCAAAACTATAAGAATTAGGGCCACTATATTTTGCAATATGTTTTCGTAAATCATCTGCTGTCCTTAAACTTTTTGGATTTTGGATAACAAAAAAAAAAAAAACAATTAAGTCAAATACAACAGACAAGCGTTTTGGCTTTTACTTACTTAAGCCATGCGCGGTTTCTTGGCTGAAGCGCGACCAATTTCTACACACATACAGACACAATGCTGGGTTCAGGGTATCTCCAAGTCGGGCGCTCCCGACTGGAGCCTCCCTACTTGTGATACCAATAACGAGGGATAAACTGTATATCCACACTTAGCTGGCGAGTGGGTTCTAAAAGCAATCAATAAAATGCGAATTAAATAAAATAAACACCAATTTAATATGGAATCCAGTGTGGAATATTAATAGAAAAGCATATGTGTGTGTGCATGTGTGTATCTTCTTTTATTTGTGGTTTACGCATGCTGCGCTTATATAAACTATGCAAAAATCATATTTTCAAAACTTCTGCAAAAATATTTATACATATAAATAACGCGCTGAGGCAAACTTTTTTTTGGCAATATTTTGCGTCTGCAATTGGGAAAGCAGGCGAACAACTTTCATTATGCAAAAGTTTTTTAATAAAAGTACAAACATAGTGGCTGAAAATGGCACACACACACATTCACACACCCACCCAACCACACACACACATGAGAAGACATTATTAAAACCAACTGTTTCCTTTGCCGCCGAATATGCTTATAATTGTGTTTAGAGTGTGCAATTTTGTGTGTGTTTTATCGCAAGCACAACGAACACAAACATATCTCTATTTATCTTTATGCAAAAACAAATTAAAAGTTTACCCGAAACAACATATTAATGCAATCATGGATATGAAATTAATATTAATAAACAGGGTCCACACAGCACACAAACATAAAAAAAGAAAAAAAAAGAATAGTTAAATATAATTACAGTGTGCGAGGGGTTGCATATTTTCAAACCTGCTGTCAAAAAATCGCTAGTAGACTTTCCCTTAAATAACCATAAAAATAAATCGTATTAAATATTTGATGAGTGGAACCTGTGTGAAAAGGATGCTCAATCTGTTTGAAGATGAGTAGAACGGAAGAAGCCGCAATCATCAGACAACCATGAGTTATATCAGCCATATTAAGTGTACGTATATACCATATTCGCACACATACAACATATTTTGTATGCAAAATAAAGTGCTTCAAAAGTCAGTTAAAGTGTTGTCGCCAGCTCCCGCCCGGCATAAAGAGCGTAAAAAATGTTAAATGATAAATAAAATTTACAACCGCAACAACAAGAGCGACATAAACAGCAGCGCCAACAGCGACATGCAAAGTCACAGGCGACAATGATGCAGGGGATGGGGTGGGGGAGGGGGAGGGGGAGGAGGAGGGGCAGGGGAGCTGGCCAGCAAATGTGTGGAAGGAGCAAAGGAGTTTTCGTTGTGTTGCAGGCGACATAATAAAATGCAATTTAGACATCAAAAATACAGTAAATGGAGCGAGCGCCAAGGACATGGACAAAGAACGCGAACGCAAAAACGAGAACGAGAACAGGAGGAGAGTCCACAGACAGCCACATGACTGACAAGTGGCTGACAAAGGCAAAGGCAAAGGCAAAGGCAATGGCAAAGGGAAAAGCCAAAAGAAAAGGCAAAACGAGACCACAACAAGGGGAGGCGCAGCAAGGGAACGCCATGCAAATGGCGAACTGTGCGTGCGAGTTGTTCAAAATGGCGGCGAAAGGACGCGCACTGCATGTGAGCAATTAAGTTTTATTTCGTCACGAATAGAAGATGCAGAGTGAAGACGGATGAGTGATGTACGTACAGTTACAAAATGCGAATAAATTATAATAATTTAATGACAGTTAATGTGCATTTCAAATAAGCAATGTCAACAGTTGTGGTATCCAACACAGTCTCTCGTATTTAGTTTGGACTGAATAGCACAAAGCATTGTTCCAGCACAATCCGACAAAGTGCAAAGTAACAGCAGGTCAAGGCAGAGATAGAGATTATTAGGGTGGGTAAGAGCTGGAGCATTCCAGCTCGTACTAGGTAAACAAAAGGTGTGCTCTTAATTTAATTAGAGTTTGCGTGCTGAGTTTGACTGCTGGCTGACTTGAATTGCTCGAAGTGTGCCGTAGGCAAAAGGATGTCCCGTTGCCAGCTCCAGCTGAGGATGTAATGGTCTGGAAATTGGATTTTGCAGTTTGAGAACAACAACAACAGTCGCCTAGATGAATTCCATTTCATTTAACATAATTACATTGTGAGCGCTTAAAGTGAATAAAACTTAAATAAATACAGACTGCTACACATGATAAATGCAGCGTAAAATTGCAGCTGCAAAAAAAGCCTCGATGCCAGCTAACGGTTTCTATAAAATGAGTTAATGCGGCGATTTCGTGTGTTTTATACTTATTTATGTATTCGCACAAACGCAAAATGTTGTAATGTTAAATGGTTCACAAAATTGGTATACAACACAGGCTTTTGGCTTAACCAAATTAATTTTACAACACGAACAATGCACATTTGCATGACAGAATGCAAAGGGGCGTATGAGTAACGTACTTATTGCTAATCAAATGAACATTCACAGGGTAACATTGTATATATATATATATAGAGAGAGAGAGTATATAGAGAGTGTCATCTACCACCAGCTTTTGACCTTGTGCAGTACGGTCTTGAACACTGGCACCTTAACTGGAAATGGCTTGGGCACCTTGATGGGCAGATACTTGACCACCGTGTAGGGTACTCGCTTCTCGACCGGCACTGGTATGTGCTTTTCGACGGGCACTGGCACAAGGCGCTCCACCGGCACTTTAAGCTCCTTCTCGATCGGAACTTGGACCTGCTTTGTGATGGGGATGTGGATTGGAACTGGCTTCTTGATTGGAATGATGACGGCATGCGAGATGGGTATTTTGACAGTTTTCTCGACGGGCACGTGCTGCTTTTTCACATGCTTCACGGGCACATAGTTGATGATATCCACATGGTGATGAGACTGCCCGTGACCGTCTTCATGGCCACTCGATTCGGCCAGAAAATTGGAGCTCTGCTCCTCGCCGTCGGAGTGTGGAGCGTAATCACTCGGTCCGCTCGCGGAAGTGCCCGAGCCCGCTCCCTCGTGAGGTGTGAAATAGGAAGCGTGCTCCAGCTGCTCTTGTTGCTGCTGCTGCTGCTGCTGTTGGTGGTGTTGCTCCTCGGCGTGATGCTGCTGAAACGCTTCGTATCCTGAATTCAGAAAATTGCCCACCGAGATTTTGTCGTAGGCGTAATGGTTGCTCGCCTCCTCCTCCCCTTTGTATTGCTGGACGGATGAGGGCGTCCAGGCGCCCTGCTCGGCTCCATTAAAAGTTGGCAGAAGGGCTGCGGCGTGCCCGCCAACAGCAGCTGGGAAATTGTAAATCGCCGGCTGGATATGCTCCCCGCTGCCATAACCGCTTCGACCTGCCTCCGTATCGCCGTAATCGTTGGCTGTGGCCGCCACTGCAGCCACGGCCGCATCCTCGTGCTGCTCCTCATAAATTGGTATCTCTTGTTTTGACGACGCCACCGCCACAGCCTCGGTGTGCGTGGGCGCCACTGAGGCGTAGCCGTTGCTAATGTGTCCCATGCCCGAGAGATTTGTGAGCCCATTAAGCACGGCCCCCACTCCGCCCTGGCTATGTCCGCTTAAGCCAGGAGAATCGCCTCTGTAGCTGCGCCGCTCTCCCGACGCCGCATCGTACTTCAAGGCGTACCGATGCAATGGCTTGTGGAGCTGCTCTCCCAACGGCAGCCAACGATTATCGTACTGAGCCGTGCCAGCTGCCGTGTTGTGGCCATAACTGCTAAAAGCGGCGCCGTTTTCCGTGCTCCTCGTCCACGCTGGCATTGATGAAGCGTGCGCCGTTGTGCACACAATTGCAACAGCCATAATGAGCGGCATCTGCGGAACAAGATTTAGTGAGGCCTATGCAAATATTCTTTAAATTTCAAATAAATAGTGTGAAAATAGTCCAGCTTTGAAATTTGGCTAATGTCACACTCTTTTTGGCCAACTCACCAAATTAATGTTGGCCATTTGGCTTGGAGTTCGGTTTAAGGTTTACGGAGACTTTCTGCTTTCAGATCTCGTCGGTTGCACGGCTGCAATTGAAATGTCTGCAGTTTGCATTTGGCCCGCGTTTTTATACAGCAGTTTTCTCAGTAGGACAACAGACAAACAGCGTCCAACGTTTTCCTATTACACAATGTGCCACCTCAGCCCCGCAATTTCTGTTTATAGAAGGCGTCGTGCAGCCAGCCAAAGTGAGTGTCTTTCATCTGTTGACCCGCCCGTTCCAAGTTATTTGTTCGGTTTTGAGCCCTCTCGCTTGCGCCGACTGTTTTAGATGCAGTAATGGCAGTGCTATTGATATTGCCATTTCCAATTTTTGCACCCATTTCTCTCTTTCACTGGGTATTTATGAATTAAGTTACGCGATCAATGCGAATCATAAAGCCCCCGAATATCAAAAAAAAAAAAACACACACACACACCTCAAATGAAAACCGGCTAAGACATAACAAAGACAATCACAATCGCAGTGGGCACAACAATAAAGTTCAAAGTCATTTTCCATTTTCCATGGCAAACGAACGTCAACTAGGAATATACCACAGGCGGCACGCGCCAACATCATAATGAACTGGGCAACTTCATAGCAATCTTGGCATGATCACGATTTGCCCGACTGCGCGTCGTGGCCTTCATAATCAAAACAAACTTGCACTCATTCAAAGTCATCACTTGAGCTGCAAAAGCGCCTCAAAAGTGGTGCTGCAGCTTTGGCCAGGAAAACATTCGAATCGCGAACAGGTCCAAGTGGAGCGCACTTTATGTGAGCTGACAAAAGCTGGCTGCTGCGATTTTCAGAGTTGACTGCAAACTTTTGAAAAATGTTGGCGATTTTCTATTTTGGCTCGCCTTCAACTGTTTTGCATGCACTCTGTTTAAATGCCCAAAAAGGTTAATTTTAATTGTTTAAAGATATTTTTTCATTCGGCCATTGTTCAGTTTGAGCTGGAGCTGGTAAGGGGCGCGGCGAAATAAAAAAAGTGAACGCCTTTTAAGTGCACCTGCAGACATGATGCTGCTGATTATATTTTTCTTGCCAAGCGTAACAGCTCGTTAGTATTTTCAAGTGATTTCCACTTATTTTCTTTGCCTCGTCTCGGCCTTAGCTCCACTTCAACGACAAGGCGAAGGTAAGCGGCAGCCCAGGCTAAAGGAAGTCCACTGATTTGAAAGGAAACAAACATTTTGGTGGCCTCGCTGCCTGCCTCGCAACTTGCCTCGTTTCCCAAGAAATACATATTTTTTGTTGTTGTCCACTGGCCGTCACTTTTTTTCTGTTTTTTTTCTTTTTTTTTGTTGTTTGCTGCTGACTTTTATTTTCTTGCAATTTACGCTTACTTCATTTCAATTACAATTACATGATTTCCTTCTATCGGTCGGTTGTGCAATTTAATGGACGTAAACGCAAAATTGCAGAAATGATGCAACTGGGGTCAAGCACAGAGCACAAGTTTTTGTTTATTGGTAACAAGACCCTATTCTGTACAATTTAAAGTTTTCGATTTAAGCCACAAATTCAACATATGACAATTTAAAAATTGAGCAAACAGAAGCATCAGCAGTATGAAAATGCAAAATCCACATGTACAACATAAATAAAATACCTATACAAATGGATGTTAATAAACGAACTAAAATGCTTTATAGCTGGTGTTGCCTTGCTTTTGAGCCATTTAAAATTGTATAAAATGCTGTGCAATATCTTCTTTTTATTTATTTTCTTTGTTACCCGTATGTTGTCCAATGCCGAATATTTGAATGGAGTATTCGAAATAAAAAAATGTCAGCGTCAAATATATATATATATATTTGCATTTGTTTTCATGCATTCATATTTTGCTCTTGTTTATTGTATTTCTGAAAAGCAATTGTAAATTTTGAACGGAATAAAGACTGCAAAGACAAAGAACAGCAAAATAATAACAAATAGAGACCTCGCAACAAGCGCAACAACTATTTCTATTTTATATATTTGGTATACACACAGTTTGCAACATTTTGTAGGCGTCACACATGGCGTATACACAACGTATTAAGCGCAAATTAGCACAAGCAGCTTTGGAGTCCCCAAGGGTTAGCAGCAAACGAGGACTGTTACCCGAACTAAATGTGGTACTTAAAGTACAGAATTCACTGTGCATTATATGTGAAGTGCCATAATAAGCACAAATATGAGTTGCCATGTTAACACAAACACACACACACACACACACACACACACACGAACACACACACATTCTTTCGGTCACACGTGGATCGCGTAGCGTTGACGCCAGTTTTTTTAGCTCGTAGAGTTCGCGTGTTTTAGTGTCGGTTCTTGTAGTTTAGTTCGTCTTTCATAAGCGACTAACTAATTAAGATAAGTATGCCTGATTTTCATATTAATTGCACACAAACGAACCCGTTGCGCTGCTCTTATCTCAAATGCGTTGAGCAAAGCAAATCGTCAAATGTTGCCTGGTGACCGATGTGCTAGTGTGTGTGTGCGAGTTTGTGTGTGTGTGTTTGTGTGTAAGTTGCAAACATGAGCAGCGTGCTTTTGAAACGGACGTGGCTTACATGAGCATGTGTTTTTAAGCCTCGTTGGGTACAAAACAATTAATTTTGTGCCACGCCCACTCACACGAGTCAGCCTCCTGTGAAATGTGAAACATAAAAGTACCGCAGCAACACCAACCGGAAACGGAAGCGCACAACTCTTTGCGCGAATTAATCACACAACACAAGCACAACAACAACAACAACAACAGCAACAACAACAACAACTACAACGAACAGCATAGGAAGGACACGGTCACGCATAAACCGTTTGCCTGGACGACAACGGCTCCCATTACATCACTCTTACTCTCTACTCCCGGAAAGAGGACTAGTTGAGTTCTGACCCCGCTGCTGACCGACAGCCGGACACCGGACAGCCAGACAGCCGGACCCTTCCAGACGGTCACTTGGCAGCGCCCCCAGACGACAAAACCCCCGAGCTCATTAATATGCTTACTTACACCCTTCTCTTGACCCTTCCGTATGCATGCCCCGCCGGGGGTTGCGTGATGCCGTTCTATATAGTTGTGGGGCGTAATTCTGATGAGGAAACGCACCCATCATTTACTCATATCCGTGGGCCTATTTTGGGCATATTTGTCAATCATTTTTCGTTTTATTGTTTTTTAAAATGGGCACGAGTCCACCAGTGGCAAGTGAATTTAACGACCCGCCTCGCTTTATAATGCAAATTAAATAAACATGATTTTATGCGATTTCGGTGCGTTGCGTTGCGCTGTGCGCTGTGCTGCTTCTTGCCTGCATTGTCTGTCAGCGCCTGGCCTGGCCTGGCCAGTCCTTCCTTCTTCTGCCGTGCGAGTTGGCGGTGTCAGTTTTATGGGTCGTCAGCCATTTGCCGAATGCGACATCTGCAACGCCTTCGAGTGTAATTTAATTGAATAATTAACTTTTTTATTGCTTGTGTGTATATGTGTGTGTGTGTGTGTGTGTGTGCGTGTGTACATGTACATATATACATAAATATGCAAAACGTGTCATTTTAATTTACGAGCATGATGTTTGTGTAACCGCGACCATGCCAGATAAAAAACACGCGCGGAGTTAAGTATACGCCCCGTTTATAGTCAGCGCTTTTCTGGATTCAGATCCACCTTTCTTTAGTTCATTTTTTAACTGCTAAAAAATTACATTTCGAAAAAGAATTTCTTTGTTACATTTTTGGTGTAAATCAATTTCTGCGTGAACCGATTGCAAACGGATAAAGCATTCGGGTGCACTAGTCGAGTCGATAAAATCATGTCCGTCTGACTGTGTCCACATCTGTTCCTTGTCTGATCCTCCATATGTATTAGATAGAGAAATGAATACTGGTCTTTGGTTTGTAGGTTTGTGTTTGTCATATTTATCACATTAACATATTTCAAACTCACGATAACCCGCACCGTTTTCCTTAAATCTATAAATAACACAATTCTGACCCCAGTCTTTTCAGTTTCTAGGCTAGGTATACCAAATAAGTAACCCAGTTAGACTATCAACATTTTTTTGACGTCTAGCACATATACTTATACATATTTTAGTAAATAAATTTATTTATACAAATTCTTTTTAATTGCATTGCAGACACAACCCCCACCGCTGCAGCAGCTACGATTTAAGGACAAACGGTGAGTAAGATAGAGAGATAGAGTGAGTGATAGAGAGAGAGAGCGGGAAGATATTTCAGCAATTTGGCAATTTAGGTTGACATAATCTTGAAAATTTTTCATCCTAATGCGAATAAACAACCCAAATTTATTGTAAAGTTAATAGCCCTGTCCGTATTCCTTAGCATGAGAATCGTAAGAATATAGCTAAATCCATATCCAAAAAAACCAAACTTTTTAAAGACAACAGTGGTCATACTTCAAGCTTACCAAAACTGACAAAACTAATTTTTTCATAATTTGAACATGAAGAATATACCGTTTTGACCCATTTTCAATGGGTTCGGACTAGAAAAATGAGCGGGAAAGTTGTTGTCGGGTCTAACCAATAACGCAATACCCGTCCACAGGGTAATAATAGCTACTGAGCAATAAATGCAATAATAATAGTAATTATAATAAACGAGTCTAAAAACCAAAAAAAAAAAAAGAAACAATATAAATAATTTTTTTATATACTAATCAATTATATATGTTGTCTTTGCCTTAATTGTGTGTTAGACATCACCGACACCAAACATTTAGTTTTTTTTTTACAAAATTTAAGTTATGTTTTTTAATATCGTGGCTGAAACAAATTTGACCGTTTGGTGCGTCTACTATCCGCTAGATGGCGATACATAGAGATACATTGATTAAATTGGTTTGCTAAGCCCCCTGTAAACGAAATATATAATTTGTATGTGCGAGAACCCAATATACCTCTTTTATTTTGTGAACGAGTATAAAAACGCCAATTGAAGTAGTCGCAGTTGCAAAACTTTTAACACCCCTAACAATTTAAGCTCCGAAAGAGTTCAAATGTTGCACTTCTTTTTGGCAGTTACCGTCCCCATCACTTGGCCAGCGCAATGCTTAAGCTTTATTTAAGGATTCTTTGTACATTTTTATGGCTATATTGTGCGTATATTTGGCACAATGTGCGTAATATCTATAAACGTAATTGGATATGTGGCTGACTTCGGCTAACAGAAGTTGGGAACGCGGTAATACAGTCGCAGGAATTACCCTTGCATTTTGAGGGTTCCCACGACAGGACTCAGCACTAAGTAAGGCACACGTCTGCTCGGGCGGAAATTGGCAACAATTGTAGCGCGCCACAAAATGGCAACCATAAAAAGTCTTATGAAATTTTCTAAACGCGCCGCGACCTCAAAACTCCACATCCTTTGGGTTTACTCGGCCATCAATTTTCCAATTACCCGACTTGAAGTTGAGTGCATGTAATGTGACTGTTAGCAAGGCATAACTGTTAGGACTCTGACTAAAACAGGGAGGGCGAAGAAGAGCGCATTTAAATTGTTTTCCTTTTTTTTTTTTGTCTTTGTCAAGTGGATTCAAATGCCAACTTGTCTTCAACTTTGCGCCTCTTAATCGCTGCGTCTAATTGCAAGAATACCGCTAGTCAGCTGGCTTTGCTTCCGCTTTATGGTCAGATGGCTTCCGTTTTCCGGTGGTGCAACAGCTGTTGCCACTGTTACTTTTAACTTTCAACGGCATCACAACTTTTGCTTTTCGCTTTTCTTGAAAAACGCCGGAAAATTAAATGCAAATTCTTACAATAAGCCTCAAACGTGGCCTATCACAATTTGTATACCCTGAACCCGTTAAAAATGGGTAAAAGAGGGTATTATGCAACTATATAAATTATATATAATCTTGGTCAATACGAGAAGCTGAGTTGTTCTAGCCCAATTCGTCTGTCTATTTGTCCGTCTGTATGAACACAGCCATCTCAAAAACTACAAAAGCTAGACACCTAAACTGGAGAATCTCCAAGTCCATACGCAAAACAAGTTCGTAATTTACCATATCTTCATAAGAGACTTTAAGAGATACAGGCCTGCGATTTGGTATGAAAAAACATTTCAATGCTTTTATTAAGCAAATTTCATAAATTTTAATTTCGAAGTAAATCAAGAATTTTATTTTCTATTTTTTATTTTATTTTCAGCCACATTTGTGTGTGTGTGTATGAATTTTTGTATGTATTTGTGAACGCCAGGAGATTGAAATAATGGTAAAAACAGATTCAGGGTATGTCCTAATTGGGCACTCCTGACTAGAGCCTTCTCAATTGTTTATTTTCTATACCTTTGCCGCTGATTAAAGAAAACATTTTCTGGTTAAAACCAGGCCCTGAAACTTGACAATGCTATGTGGCTATAAACTTGACTAAATATTTGCGCATTTTGTGGGCCACCTAAGTTTTAGACGCTCTTTTCGGCGTGCAACAGCAACTATTTTGCACTTAGCTGCAGTTGAAGCATAAAATTGATTTTTAATTGAAAATTGTTTGCATATTTTGTGGCAGCACCCCTGTTGTGCCGTGTGCTTGCATTTCAAATTTCGCAACCGGATATACACATGTGTGAGTTCGCATTTAAAATTGAAAACTGCATGAGGCTTAATAAACTTCAGAATTTCAGTAACGCTGTCGAGTTTTCCAAAGAGCCCATTGGATGAAAATTGATTTAACTCAAAGCAGCAATATGCTTTAAAATATGTTCAAAATATTAATAATGCTGTAGGTGGTGCATATATTGAAATATTAACTCAAGCCAGAGGCGTTAAAACAGCAAAACACATATATACATATAGGCAGCCAGAGGTGTATAAAATGTTGCCAAAAGTCGCAGCGCAAATAGGAGCTGAAGCAGCCAACCAACCTGCAAATATGTTGAACTAGGTCAGGCTCCTAACAGAATTCGTGTGAAATTCGCCGCAGATGCATTCCCCCACCCCAGGCCGCTGCTCTGCCACAACACAAGAGAGCATGCGCTCCTGGTATGAAGCGCCGCCCGAATGGAGCCCCTTCGGCGAATTCGCCGCGGGCAATTCGCTTTCCTGTGTTAACAGCCCCTTAGCTGTTGTTGTTGTTGTTTCTGTGCTAGGTCTGTTTCAATTCTGCAATTTCCCTTTTGAATATCAATTGCATTTTATTATATGACCTTTTATTGCTCTGTTTGCTGTTTGCTGTTTGCTGTTACCATCGCATGTCTTCAGGCTGAACAGCAGATGCTACCTGCAACAACAACAACAGCAACAAGAACAACAACCACAAGAACAGTTGGGGTTGAAAGTTCGCACCACAATAACGAAAACATTTTCAGAAGTTTTCTTGCCATTTGGCTTTGTCGAGCCGTGTCGTGTCCTGACATTGCCAAAAAACCGCAGAAAGGCTCGTACGGCGGTCGCCTGTGCCATGTCTCCTGTCTGCTGTCTCATGTCTCCAGTCATAAACAGCGTTCCATTCTTGCAGCTTTGTGGGCCATGTGCATGTAATTATTTTTGCAAAAATATTTCAATGCAAATATTGTAGGCCCCATTCTGCTTCATGTGCATACTTTATGCACTTTTGCTTTTCGTTTGACAGCTAAATGTATATGACCGAGTTTTTGGCGTTGCTCGCGAAAAAAACAAAAACAAAAAATCGTGAAAGGAGCTGCTTTTTAGAGTAACAGTTATACAGCCGCAAATTAAACAAAAATTGTAAATTGTATTTACCAAATGCCGCAATAATAAAACAACAATTTCATATGCAAATTAATGTCGGCACTCAGAGCCAAAATGAGCAAACTTAATGGGCAACAAATTCGAATACGAACACAAAAGTGAATTTACTCAGCTAAAATATTTACTTTTCAAGAGGCAAAAGCCTTAACACAGTTAGCCAAACTCTTCCAACGCCCACACCCGAACAAGAATTTGAATGGGATGGGACTACGCTCAAGTAAACGATAATTATCAGACATATACAGAAGGCAGCACATAGTACATACATGTATGTAATTTAATTTGTATATATTGAAAGAGATGCCCTGTATCTGCTGCGCCCTCTAGTACAAAATCAAAGGGTATTTCGCCGTCTAGCATTCCAAGTTGTTATATTTTTTCAATTTTAAACCAAATGCGCTAAGAAACAGAAGCAAGCACGAAGGGAGAACAGCCACAGCGAATTTTCACGCCCTCTGCAACTTTTGCGCTAACATTATTTTATTTAATTAGGTAAATGTATGCAAATCCACACACATTCCTGCATCCATATAGGCAAACATACATACATATATATACATAACTGAAAGTAGCGCAACACATGTTGTTGTAATTACCACGAATAATAAAGCTGCCTGCCTACTGTACTTGTAATTATTGTAAATACGTCCCCACCATAGTGTATGTGTGTGCGTGTGTGTGTGTGTACAATTGAAGCAATGTGTTCTAATTGTTGCCTGTTAAACTTTAAAGACATTCATTTTGAAAAATTAACTACATTACTTAGGCACAAGTGTGCTAAAGTATACCTAATTGTAGGAATTTTCTACTCATTTTCAGCTAAACGAGGTTCAATATTTGTTTTTTTGAATTGTTATCAATTATCAACATTTCTTTTACGCTTCGAACAGAAAGTTCTTGATACGGACTATTCAGATTCATTAAACATTGTTTATATATTGTGTTATTTATATTTTTAATCATTCAATAAAATTCACTTTGAATCCAAGAATATCGAATTACCATAAAGCTTGCTATACACTTAGAGGTTTAATAAAAATATCTAACTGTTTTGTTTCCGAGAAATCTTTTTGGACTAGACTAATTTTCAAATTTGTCCTTAATTTACCAAATTGATTAGATGCCTTGGTTTAAAGAAATTTGCAAAGTATTTTAAATTTAAAATCTTTTCAATTAACAAAACTTTGAACTTTACTTTGATAATACTTTTTCTTTATTAATATTTTTATTGAGTTTGTGTTTTATACATTTTTTGTTGCTTGATTTTTGTTTTGGGTATTATATATATATATTTATTTTCCCGCATATCCTTCTCGTGATACAATTCTCCCACAAATACAGTATGTGTTTTGCTTGTAAATATGATATACAATAAAAAATGTTTATACAATTAAGGATACAAAAGTGGTTAAATTTAGGCTTAACTATAAATGATGTCTTCCAGTAATTAATAGCAAGTTATGTTTTTAGATAGATAGGTTTAAAGTACAAATCATAGTAGGAGTAATGATAGTGTTAGCGTATATAGTACAATGGTTTATCGTACACATTGAAATCACTTTCAACTTAGAATTAAGCAGCAAAAGCAGGTAATGAAATCAAATCAGGTAATAAAATCAAATCAGAATTTCAGCCGAAATTCAATTAACACAAATTAAAATCAAATTCAAATTAATTATCATCGTTATCGCCACAACACAAAATTGCTAAGCTTTTAGCTGTCTCTCGCTAAAACATTGAAGGCCATTAGAAATTGATTAACTCACTAAAAGCGAAATCATATGAATTTTATTTCTTTTAAATTTCTAGTCATATTAAGCGACTCAACAGAGTGTTTGTGAATGTGAATGGCTTAAACCATTACGCAATTGTTTTATTTTTTGTTTTTGAGCTTTACATCCTCATAAATAATTAATTCGCCTTTAAATCTTTGCGTGTCCGGATGTACTTGTATAGCATACGTACATATATATATGTATATAGTATAAATTTATGTGTCGTAAATATTCCGCCAGACGCACATGTCGGTATCATTGATTAGCTAATGGAAATAACGTTTAAGCTTTTGCGTGTGTGTGTATATATACATCAAAATATTTGTTTCATTTGCAAACGCATTATTGGCATTTATGTTTGTATAATCGTAAAAAAGAAATTTAGCTACCCTTCGCTATTATTTTCACGTAACTTAAATCAATCAAAAAATACTAGCACATTGGACTGACCATTAGCCCTATTTAAATTGTTTTTCGCCACTTTCCCAACTGATCCATGAATGCTTCTCGTATCACTTCGGGGTTCTGGGCCAGCATGTCAAGCAGTAGCAGTAGTCGCGAAAAGCCTTATACTATATATATATTTTTACAATGTTCCATTGTTCTTTATAAATATGTTGAGTTTGGATATTGATAATCGCATCGTACGCTTGCTGACTAATGTCAGTTGGGTTAATATCGTGCCACCTCGTTAAATTAACGCACTCGTGAACTTGGTCTGAAAGCAAGCGGAGATATAAATTAGTAATCGAGTTTGACAAAATTCTATATATATTTATAAACAGACCTGGACGATTGGGCGGCAGTCTGGCGTTTGGGAGTATTTGGGGTGGTAGCTGCTGCTGCCGTCCGATTGGTCGGAGTGCGCGCGCGGCCAGCCGTGGGCGTTGTCGATGTGGGCGTGGTGGCCAGACTATACCGCTTGGGCTGTACGATGCGGCTGGGGGATCGAGTACTGCACTTGCCGCTGCTGGGTGAGTCCTGTGCGTTGCCGACTCTGCAGATTTGTGGAGAGGAAACATTAGCGGGAATAGGTTTGCCTTTGTTAGTGACAGTCTTGGGTGTGGCGCGATCGGAAGAGCGATCGGTGGCATTTGGCCTCGGACTTCTGCCGTACCCAGTTGAAACAAATCATACAAAACAAAAAGAAACAATAATTTAGCATAAAACAAGTTCCAAAACGAAATTTTGGTGAAACGCATTCAGAGCGCTGAGGTTCACTTACCTGCCCGCCGGATAGCTAACTGGCCGCGGTATGCGCGACTTCTGCGCCGAGCTGCAGTTTGTCGAGTTCGTCGAGGTGGGCGTTGAGCCGCCGCTCTTGGTGACCTGCTCGCAGGCCAGCTCTTTGAGCATGCTCGAGTCCTTGCTCATGAGCTCCCACTGGATCTGGAGCCGCTTGAAGCGATTACTCTCAATTTTGCGCTGCTCCTGGGCATCCAAGGTTTCGCGTCGCTGCAGCGCCGCAATGGAAATGTTGGGTGAATTGGGTGGCGTTGAGAAGCGTTTGGCCTGCAGCTGCTGCAGATCCGATTCGGCCGCTGCGGCCGCATCGTTAAACGACACCTTCTTCTGTTGGCTGAGCACGCGGCTGACTTCCTTTTTAAGAGCCGCTGCATCGTACTGCACCTGATCACCGGAAGACTCGAGTATGGCCGCGATTTCAGCGTAATACTTAAGCTCAGAACGCGGCACCGAGACCAGGAAGTTCTCGGCGCGTGCGCGGGCATCCAGATCCTTACGGGAGAGTCGCTGCTTGGCGGGCTGAGCTGGCACCGGGTGCTGCTCCTCCTCCTCAAAGACCTCGGCCAGCTCGTCGGTTGAGCCGAGGGCGTAATTATGTGGCGGCTCCTGCAAACTGCGACGCTTTTCCAGCTTCGATAGCTGCTGCGTCTGCTTGGCCTCAATCATGGAATTGCGCTTGGTGCGCGCCTGCGCCGAGTTCGCCTTGCGCAGGATGCTGCGTGGCATCGGCTGCGGAGGCGTCTGCCCAGTGGACAACAGCTGACGACCAGCCGGGCTCGTCTCCACGCCAGAGTCCATGCGCTGCTGTTCATATTGGTACACATACATCTGCTTGAGCGGATCGGCGTCCACCTCAGAGTCGGTTAGCAGCGTGGACGAACCGCGATACCCAGAGCTGGGCGGCTGACTAGAGCCCGAACTGGACGCCTCATCGAGCTGGGTCTGCGCTTGAAGCTCCTGCAAGTTCTTGGCGCAATCGCACACATTTGGCCGATTCCGACGAATCGGCGGCGTCATGCAGAAGAGCGGACGCTGCGAAAGCTCCGCGTCCAATTGGCCCGAAATCTGGCGCACCTCAGGAATGTGTTGCAAGCGACGACGGTACTCCACAGGCAGCAAAGTGGCCAGCGATTGCCAGTCGGAGATGTGCTTGTAGTCCAAGGTCTTGAAGAGCTCATTCCCGTTAACACTCGAGTGGCTGCTGCGCTGCTTCTTCAGCGAGGCCGTGGAGCAGGCGCTGTCCAGCGTCATCTTGTAGTTGAAGGGCGAGAAGATGACATCACTGCTGGAACTGGTTTTGACAAAGCCCAGATCGGGCAGCGCGTAATTCGGATAGATCACGTAAATCGGCGCCTGACCCTGTTCGCCCAGATTGTGCAGCTTGGCCAGAAACGAGGGCGGCACACAACGGTAACGCTCACTGAGGCTGCTGTGCGTGGTGCTCAAGGATCCGCAGGACGTCTGCATGGAGCGCGTTATCATGTCCGAGCTGGAGGCGCACGAGAGCGGCCGGGTGCCGATCGAACGACGCGACTTGAGCCCCCCCATCGGCACCTGGGTCAGCTGCTCCGAGTTGCTGGCCTCCGACGACAGCTGGCTGAGTTGGACTCCCGCCTGCGCCTGTGTTGGTGTTGGTGTCGTCGACTGTGTCTGCGAGCTGGCGGCCAGCTGGTAAAGCTGAGGATTCCGCAGCGGCATACTGCGGCGTCGGTGCGCCGGCGAATTGGTGGCCGTCAGCGAGCCCGTCGAACTGGAGCTGGCGCCGTCGTCATAGAACACCGGTTCGCAGCGAGTGCGCAACTGTCTCTTGGGCGTCGAGGCGGCGTCCGCCTCCTCGTTCTCGTAGGTGTCGTCCTCGTCGTGTCGGCTCACGGCCGAGCCCTTGCCCGAGTCGTGCATGCTCTTCTTGCGCAAACGCTTCTCCAACGAGCCGCTGCTGCAGCTTGAGGCGGCGGCATCGCTCGAGGGCCAACAGCCCGAGGAGACGTCCATGCAGGTGAGCGCACAGGCCTGGCCCTCCTCCTGGGCGCAGCTGCTGTTGTTGCTGGTGCTCTTCTGCTTGATGAACAGCTTGACTAGATTGAATGCGGCCGCATTCGAGTTGCCCGACGATGCTGAGCCAGAGATGTGAGCTTGCGAGGAGTTCTGGCTACCTTGAGTGGAGGACTCGGTGCAGTTGCAACGATGCTTGTGCCGATGTGAATGCGAATGATGATGGTGATGCTGCTGCATCAACTGCTGCTGCTGCTGCTGTGGTGTTGGCGTGGGCGTGGCATCTTTGTGCTGCTCATCGGTCGGCTGATGCAAGCGTTCCGATATTGAGGAAGCACTGATCGAGATCGGCATCTGGCACATGGGGAGCAGGTTGCGAGACCGCGACGTGCACGATTCCATGGTTGAGGTGCTAATCGCTTGCGAAACATTTAACGGTGCCGAATGGTCCTTTGCCTGATCGTCTGGCTGTTGTCCGTCCGGCAAACAGCCGCTCAGCGTCAGCTCGCCCTGTAAATTTGGCAGGCTGCTGCTCTTGCGTACGCTGCAGTGCGGCAAATGGCGCGTCAGGACGATGGTTTCTCCACCACCGTTGTTATTGTTGCCCGAAGGATACCTGCGAGCGGGCGACACAAGAAGAAGCGAGCGTCTTTACAAGCGCAGGCACAGCCAGCATTGCATATTATAATTGGTTAGCGGAAAATCTGCGGATTGGTTTTTGACAGCAGCACGCAACACGCACGTAAAGGCCACAACTAACCCTGGGCTACCTGAGGCCGGATGTTTATACCCTGAACCGATTGCAAATGGGCAAAAACGGTATATTGGCTATGTGCGCAGTTATGTAAACAGGCAGAAGAGGACATCTCCGATCCCCATAAAGTATATATTTATACATGATTGATCAAAGTCAACAATCGAGTCGATTTAATCGTGCTCGTACGTCTGTCCGTACGTCTGCTAGAACTGGCAACTATACGAGCTACAGACTTTTCATAATTAATCTTATTTCTTATAATATGGGAACTATCGACACCAAGGAACTAAAATCTATTGCAAAGACTGTTTGCAGAAATTTATTTCAAGCATGAAATTTATTTTATGAATTCACGGTATCTCCTAATCGGGTATTCCCGACTACAGCACTTTTACTTGTTGTTTATGATACCGTAATAAATGAGTTGAACTAATCTAGTGACGTATTTCCGCGGGACGGAAAAAGTGAAGGCAACAGTTGAACGGACTGGGAACTGGAAATTGAGAGATCTGCCCCAGTTGAGATCTGCCCACTTTGCATTCTCTCGCATTGGATGGTCAATGAGACTTAATTGAGCTAAATTGAAATGACCTCTCAGCTGCATTTGAGCCAAGCGAAGGCAACAAGGGGGTAGCCCAGACATCCGCGATGCGATGCCAATAAAAAACCAATCTGCGTGAATATTCATGTGTGTGCGTGTGTGTGTTTGAATGTGTGTGTTGGGGTTTGGTTTCTTACCGCTGTAGTTGAGCTTTCTTCTGGGTCTGCGGGGACTTGCACAGGAACTGAAAAGATTGGGCCGAGCGTGACATGGATACCTCCAGGGCCTTGTTGCGCTTCACAATGTCCTCCAGGTTGCTGTGCAAGTTGATGCAGTTCTGTTTGTTTCTCACGGCGATTTCAGAGGGCTCAGCTGTTGAACACACAAATTTATAACATATAATAAATATTCTAAAATAAAAGATCAGCAAACACTTGCCATAGAAACTGTCATCCGAGTAGAGAACGCTGCCCTCAAAAGCGATCGTGTAGTTGTCTTTATTGCAGGTTAGTATAATATCACCTTCGTCCGGATACGGATCCATGTCCAACGAGTCCACGGAAATGTGCGACTCCTTGACGGGCGAGAAGAGCAGCTCCGACTTGCAGAATGAGTTGTCAATGAGCTCATTTGTCGATGTTGTCGACGTCTGCGACATGTTGTATGCCATATTTTGCATATTGTTGCTGTTCTGCAGCTGCATCTGTTGCTGCAGCTGCATCTGCTGCTGCAGCTGCTGCTGCTGTTGTTGTTGTTGTTGTTGCTGCTGCTGCTGGAATAGCAGCGACTGCTGCAGGCGACTGTTGACGCCACCGAGGCTCTTGCAATAGGCTGGCAAGTGGGAGAGCAAGGAGTGTATGTCCTCCGCCCGGAAGCTTTCCATGTCCACCTCAGCCAGATTGGCGTCCAAATTCTTGGCCAGATCCTCATAATAAATTAAATCGCCCATTGTATTGTAGGAGGCTGAGAGCGAGCTCAGCACACTGCGCTGCATTCCGCCACAGCCATCCCGGTAGCCGTAGTCCAGAAACCACTGATAATCGGAATTGTCGTGAGTGAAATCTTGTGACGAAGCCAGCGAACAGTTGATATTATTGCCGCCACCACCATTACCACCACCACCACCACCAAGCATTCCACCTACCACATGTTGCTGCTGGACCAGCTCGTTGCTGCGCGCGCCCGGCGTTGTTGCATTGCTGTTGTAATCGGATTCGGGCGTGGCAACGGCCGCCATATTTGTGGCCGACATTTTTTGTCGCTGCTGTCGGTTGCCTTTCAGGAAGTTGTTGTTGTCAGGCTCAGCGTTGCTGTCGTCACAGAGAAAGAGGCTGCTGCTGCCGCTGGCGCTGATGTTGCTCACCTGCTCATTCAGTATGATGCTGCGCAGCGCGCTATTGTAACGATCCAAGTTGCTCAGAACAATGGCCACATTCTGCTTGAGGCTCTCCTCGCTCAGTTCCTCCTCGGCGGCCTCAGTTGGGGCGTCCTCATTGCTGGCGTTGCCGCGCTGTTTCAACTGCTGCTGCTGGCAGATCTGCAAGTGTTGCTGCTGCAGCAGGCGATCGTTCAGCTGTTGCTGCAGATACCGCTTGCCCGCCGTTGCATGCGCCAAAGTAAACAGCGAATTGTTGGGGCTGTTCAGTGGTATCCTGTAGTGCTGCGGCGACTGTGGGCTCGATCCTGGGCCGCAGGCGCTGGCCAAAACCGTGTTGTACGCAGCCGTGTTGCCGTTGTATTGCTTAACACCGATCGGCAACGATTGCTGATTTATAGCGCTGTTATGTTGCTGCTGCTGCTGCTGCTGGACTAAGCGTGAATTTAGATGGATTGGCGAGTTGTGGTTAGTTGTGGCATATGTGGGTGAACTTTGTGGTGGCTTGGTTTGTGATGAGAATTGATGTTCGATATGGCGGTTGATGTTGCTGAGATTATTGTTGTCGTTTCTTGTTGAAAAGTCTGTCATACCACGTCGAAATTGAGGTCCTGCAACAAAGAGAAAACAGCAATTAATTATGTGCAAAATAAACTGGTCAGAGGGGTTTTTCGCGGATCCTCCGCCCGCCTGAAACTGATTCAGATATAACTGAAAATGTTTATGAACAGATTAAATTCTGTCCTGATGAAAAAGTGACGAACAGTGGAATCTCTGTAGCCGCAACCATCGATACATGAGATTCTTAGTGTTCTGATTAACAATCTACATGAACAATTTTGGGTCTCTAGCTATAAAGCTGTGAAAGATATAAGCTTACGCGGTTCTTGGGGGCGGGGCCACTGGGGCGTTCTTTTGGGGGGTCATCAGCTATCTACATACTAATACAATACCATATAACACATACAATTTGATAGCTCTATCTTAAAAATTGTCTGAAATATAAATGTGTTATCGATAGAAGCTGTTATGTATTTCGGTTTTTGCAATCACAGAGGCGGGACGGGGCTTTGCCAAACAATTTTTCTGCAATGTTTGGGGTAGTTTGCCTGTGGCGTGGCTCTAGAATTAAAATTGTAAACTTTATCGATTTAAAATTTGTTCCAATTCGTTTAGACTTTATCTGACACAGTCAAACACGAGAATATATCCAAACTTTCAAGTCTCCAGCCTAAATAGCGGCGAAATATATTGCGTTTATACGGTCGGACGGATGGACAGAAAAACGGATATAAATATGAAAAAATTAAATTTTTCAATTAAAGTTCAGTTTACCGCATTAGAAGAGAAGAAGTTTGAACTTTTCAATATTTTCAAGCTATACATTTTTCTTCCGTAGGTGCAACAGCTTCAATTTCCCTTAGGTGTAGTAACGTAATAGGCTTTCCTCTTAAAGGAAATTAAAGCAATGCCACTAATGCGCATTAGCAAGCCCTCCCCCCTCTCCCCCCTCCCCCGCTCCCCCTCCCATGCAACCAGGCAACCAAAGCACAAAGTAGAATACGACAAAGAACAGGCCCAAGGCAGCTTTGTGGCACATGCAACTAAAGCGAGGGCCACGAAAACAGAGTATTGCCTACGAAGGGTAATTAAAGTTCAGAGTATGGGCGTTGGGGAGTTGCGTGCTAAAAGGCGGTTACCGCTAGAAGAGAGCGTCTGCAAATGCCGCAGTATTATCAAAAAAAAAATCGCTTTCCTTACAATTTTAGCACGCGTTCACTTTCAGTGTGTAAACAAATTTATAAAGGGTAAAAGTACAACTACAATTACAACAACACGTATGTGCTGACATATTATGATATATAACCCAAGGTGAATTGCAGGCAAATTAAATTCCTTTTGCATTTTGGAGTGTATTTATGTAGCAGTCGATATGGCTGACGTTTTAGGCTCCACTTGAATTCCATTCAGGAAAGTTTAAAGTTTTGTCAAGTTAGAAATAATATTAGCTGGCCTTTTTATTCCAGAAAATATATGAAAATCCAGAGCATGTTCAATTTAAATTAAATAGATAAATAAAAGTTTCTTAAAGAATAAAACTTAAAGCTGCGCACCTTGAGCCACGTTGAAGTTAACCGAGTTGTTATTTGTTTTGTTGGTTTTCTTATTTATGTTATGGCCTCTGCCGCCATTGTTGTTGTCCAAATAGTCATTTTCATTGTTGTTGTTGAAGTTAGAAACATTTTGTTGATGTTGGTTTTGTTGTATGCGCTGCTGCATTAAATACTGTTGATTGCAGGTCAGCCCAGAGCTTGTTGTTGTTGTTTTTGGGCATGCTACGCCCTGCTCACGAAGTTGCTGCTGGAGGCGGCGTCGCTGCAGCAATTGCTGCTGCAGCAGATGCAACTGTTGCTGCTGCATGCATTGGTAATATTGAATCTGCTGTAGTTGCTGCGGGGTCAATCCGTTGTTGCTGCAGTATTGTTGCTGTGGCTGAGGGGCATAGTAGTTCTCCTTGGAGGAGCTGCTGCTATCACAACCGCTGCTGGTGCTGCTGCTGTTGCTGCCGTTTGTTGCGGCAACATGCTGCCAACATGTCGTGTTGCCGTTGGCATCAGTGCTCAAGTTGCTGTTGCTGCGGGGACAGTCAACGCCAGCGCTGGCACACGCCGAGCACCGTTGGCGCCGCTGCACCTTGGAAATGTCTACGAATCTCATGATGTATGCAAGCAAAAGCAACAACATCGAGTGGCACAAGTGCTCATCAAATGTTGCTGCAACAAATGTTGCCTGCCGCTGCTTCTGGTTTGTTGTGGGATTTTATTTTTGGTATGTTGACGGTTTAGACCAACGCAGGGACAGGGCCCTGTTTTTGTTTTCGTTTCACGTGTTGCCAAGTTCTTGCTGCTCTTTGGCGATTGTTATTTTTAGGTATATGATCTCTTTTTTAAGGGTTCACTCAATTGATCGGTTCCACATTTTCTCTGTGTAAGTTCTGCTGTAGAGTTTGCGATGCTTTTCACACTGCACTTTTCATTTTGATTTCAACGTACTATTTTCTATTTTTAAATATTGTTTTGCTTAATGCGTAAGTTTCTCTGCAAGACACAGGCACCAATGTATAGTTACATATAAGTGTGTGTGTGTGTGTGTATTTTTGTGTACAGTCACAAAGTTTTTATAAATACATACAAATGTAAGCGTACATATTTATTTATATTTTGAGTTGTATTTTGTATTCGTTCGAGGGCATATATATGTAATTTATGAGTTTTCTGCATCAAAGTCTCGAAAAGAACTTTTATTATTTTTTTCGCGCAGCAATTAAATACCCAAAATAAACTTCTGCACCAAACAATGTGTTAAACGATACTGTTTTCCCCCTGCTGGCCATTTACAAGCCGGGCCACAAATTTGCAGGTCGTTTTCAGTTTAGGCCAGTGCCCAGCGGGTCCTTTGGGTGATAGCCCACTTGATATGCATACATTATCGCCACATTGGCAGCCTGCAAAACGGAAACCAAGTTCCGTTTTCGTTGTATTCGCCATTTGTGTGCTATAAGAAACCGTGTCGCTTACAATACCAAAAATCTAATTCGAATCTGACAGCCACATAAGTTTGCCAGTGGTATATTTACCCTATTGTATTCAACGACAAAAGCCATTTCTATGAACACACTTGAAAATAAATATACTCAACCGTGCCAAGATTTCAGCCAGGTGTTTGACATTTTTGTTGGCTGACATAAGCAGTGGGTAGCATATATACATATGTTTGTAAAAATTGTCATATAAGAAGCATACAAAATGCAGACAATTTCCAGACATAGACAATAAATACTGTTAAGGAAAATTGGCAAGCACGTCTGCAACGTCTTGGCCACAAAACACACCTAGTTTGGCTTGGGGCGGTTTTGCCACACAAAGGAAATTATCCTACCCTTACATTGTGCACCCACACAAAACTTACATTAGATATATATATATATGCATATATATAAAAGAGAAAGTAACAAGGAACTGGTCATAATATGCTAGATGCTCTCAGGAGCAGCGCAAACGCAAAAGAAACTTGCATCAAGGACTTATCTCATTATGTGTGTAGCAGCAACAGCTACCGAATCACGAACCAAAATGGCTGCCAGGCCAAAAGACAGCGGCCAACGGAGGGACAAGTGTGAGAAAAGTCTAACTGGCTGCCTGCCAAAAGCAACGAGGAAGCACTCTGGCGCTGTGCTGAGGGGGAGCTGGCTCTCGAAAGGAAAACAACTTAAAGCATTCGTTGTGCACGCAATCGATAAATTGAATGGAAATGGCATCCATGGAGTTGAAGAAATCTTAGCCACGCAATTACGCAGCAGAGTATTTTGGCCATGCACTCTGTTCTGCATCGCATGCATTTGGCGTGCGTTTGGCACCTTTGCTGGAAATAGACAAACAAGTACGGCAACCACAAGGTATGTTGCTGTGCCTGCAACACCGGCTGCTGGCAATTAAATCTTGAAATACACACATCACATTTGAAGCTAATGGTATTTGCTTCTTTTTTACACATCTGGCTGAACTTTCGTTAGCTGACGTCAGCCATTATTGCATCGAATCGGATGCTCTATAGAATAATATAAATTTCTGGTGTGCTGCGTTTTAGTTCAACGCACTTGTTGGCCTACATTGCAGTTGCAGTTGCAGTTGCAGTTGCACCAAATGGTATGCAACTCTTTCTCTCTCTTTTACTCTTTTTGGCTTGCTCTGTTTACTGCAAAGATTCTATGCTGCCAAACGACAGACACAATTAAATAATCCACACATAATGCATTTGCATTTGCTTTCTATTTCTGTTTTTTACCGAACACAAATTCGATCAATGCGGAAGTCACTTTCAGGAAAGAAGAAATTGTGCTTTGATAAAACTCTTTTTTAGCATTTCGATTATTTGATGATCTCATTTTGAAGTGCAGAAAACTCATACAATTTTGTCACATTTATATGCCTAGTCGTGTTTTACACGTACGAGAAATAAGTTCATAGTCACATGTTTTGGTAACCGGTACGTCAAATGATAACGTTTTAAGCCCCTTTTTTATCCAGTAGATACAGTTATATGTCAGACGTATGTGTTTAGCAATGCGATAATGCGTCACTTAAGAATTTAACGAGTATCTGGCGTGATGCTCGCCCACATTCATTTAATTATGCGTTTAAATTTTTTTTGATTAACAGCTGCTTCACATTCCAAAGGGGTTAACAACAACAAAGAGCGCGTTAGTTAATCGAGAGTATCTTTGAAATGTTATCTAAAGAAACTCATATATATAAATATATATGTATAAATGTATATGTATAGAACACAAAAAAATGAGCACATTAAAAATCTTTTTCACAAATGACTCGACGCGCCGCACATTTTCACGGTTGCACAAGCCCAAGGAGACTGACTGAAAATACACGAGCGAACGGCGAACGGCGAACGGCGATGCGTCGACCACAAACAACTACACAGAAGCGACGTTGGCGACGATGGCAACAACGACTACAAAAGCGGCGGCCGACGATGTGCGGCAGTCTCTCCCAGCTGCGACTGCGATTGGGGCTGGGACTGTGCACAATATGATATGGGGTCTGTATGTGTGGCGCCTCCCAGTGTTTCTCTGTACGTGCATGTGCAAGTGGAAAGAATGAAACGCAACCAAAGCCAACCGAAGCATCAGAGAGTTGCGAGTCGAGCGCATTCGATGATTATACAATGTGCACCAAAATTAACCCCAAATGTTAGAAAAAAACAAAAATAAAAATTAAAAATGTTACGATTACGTCCGTATTTTGCAACTTTTAAATATTGTATCCAAATAAATTTTAAATCCAATTACGAGTCATGCCATGTGTGTGTTCTGTTCCGAATGAAAGCAAATGAAGCAAGCACATACTCTAGCCAGGCAGAGGGTCAGGATACCACATCGTAAATATTTAAGATCGTGATCTGATAGAGCGCATGTGCACGTGCCGCAACTCAATGCAACATCTGTATCTTAAGAGCGGATGCAAGTGCTCATTACAGATAGTTTCCAATAAAACTATTACAAATGCGCATAAATTTAAATGAACTCCAATAAGGGCACAATATTATGCCAGACATGGACGTTGAATACATTGGGAAACTCATAAATAATCATGAACACATCCCACACATACCACTTAATTATAAGACAAGCTAAATGCGCAGCAATTTCCAAAATAGGGAAAGGATCATAGCAAATAAATAAGACATGTTTTTAAATAATTTTTATAGTAAATATTTATCATGCACGCATTTAAGTAGGTTAAAGATAAAACATATCTAACACATTTCAGTTTTACCCTGCGATTTATATCTTTTAATGTATTCACATTAATCTCAAATTTTACATTTATTTTTATTTCTTTATTTCCGAGTGGGCCACCCCTGACGAAGGTCACTTTTACAATCCGTAAATTGAGAACAACACACATCAGCGAGATAGAATACAGAGATGCCATTTGCAATAATAATTTATGAAATAACTAGCGAGTTAGAATAGCGAGTGGAAGTAAAGTACAGCATTCTTTTAGGTGCCCCGGGTAAAATACTCATCGAATCGCGTTTCGAGCAAATGGGAATTTTCAAATAATTTCATGCGGCACACATTAAACAGTAAACACTATTAAAAGAAAGATTTTCCAATATGGGACTGTGGTGGTATTCATATGCATTTTTCGGCTTGCCTTACTTATAATCTAATTTTTGTTTTTTCCCCATTTGTGAGCTCAACTGAATTATGACTCATCGCGTGCATTTCAAAGTCAATGTATGACAAATTCATTTTCGCCCCCTACAGCTCACAGAATTGGCGACAAACAAACTGAAGCAAATTAGCGAGCAAGTTTTGGCCTTTTCGACCACCCTCGGCTTGTGACCTCCTACTCGCCAGAGTTTTAATTGTCTCTCACAAAAATAAATTGCCCAGGCTATGTTTAGTTGAGAGCAAAAAATGTTTATATCAAGCCGTTGACTTTATTTACTTTGGGTTCTTTATATATTTTGTAAGAAGAAATAAGCAAGACCAAAATAGCTTTAGTTAGTTGACAAAATTAAAAGTTATAAAATACATATATTAAAAAAATTTGTTGTCGAATTTTAGTTAACAAATTTTAAATGCTGAAAAGTTTATAGCCACAATGTCATTGATAATGAAAATCTGTTTGGTTTTCACTAAGTCTCAAACATGAATTATTAGGTTACCAGCAAGTGGTGTCAAGTGTGCATTTGCTTAAAAATATTAATGACATATTTAGTTTCCTAGCTTATCGTAATTATGTCAGCACCCAAGAGCGATGACACTTTTAAAATAAGAAAAGGGTGATTTGGTCCAACATTTAGCAGGACATGTGGTAACGAGCTAATTAAAGACATGCAGCTCGACGCTTGAGTGTAGACTTGGAAATGTGGGGGTGTGTTTTTGGTTAGAATGGTAAAAACAAATCGACAAATTTAATACCAAATTATTTAGTTTTTGGTGACTTTGCCACGCAGACAGCTGCCACAACTCAATTGCACAAATTGTGTGTGTGTGTTTTGCTTTAAACTCCACAAGGCAAAGACCGCGACATATGTTGCAACTTGGCTTGACATGTCCGCTGCCGCTGTCAGTTCGACAGCCACAGAAACAATATGCTATATATCACTCTGACGAATAGCACATTATTGATACGCTCACAAATTGAAAACGCTAAATACTTAAAATACCACCAAATATTGTTCGAAAACAAATTGCGTAGTTTTCATTTCGTCAACTCGAGTGAAAGTCTTTTGCCAGCAGCGCATGCCTGAGCAGAGAGTGCGTAATAACCGGGCACATAAATGCGGAATAGTCTAGTTGGTCCATAAGATGCAGCTTATCAATTCAAAGCGCAGCGGGACCAACGGAGTTTAATGCGACAAAGCGACTCAGCAACATGACAAGCAACAAAAAATATATATATATAGATATAGGTATATAAATTGGGCAACATTTTTAATCACACAAAACACAAATCCAACTTTCAACCGGTTTTGACAACCATTCCATAGTTTTCACCTTGGACAACGACGTTATTCGCCAACAGAGAAATGCCTGGGAGTACTTGAGATGAACTGGCGACAAGCCTCCAAGGCCCCAACCATTTAGTTTATCAAGCACTCAAAACTAATGTTAATTGTTATTGTGAGCAGTAGTTTTCTTAGAAATCAAATTCAACATAAAAATGTTTTATATATATTTTTTTAGATAAAACAAACAAACATAATCTGTAAATGTAAACACATATTAATTACACAATATATGAGTAATGAATGATGTGGCTTAAGTTTGAATTCAATACGTAATTCGATTAATGAACAGACAGGCCGGCACGAGATTCTCTTCTGTTAACCAGTTACATACCGCATGTCACGAGATTTTAATCCATGACACATTTCTGACTAATCATCCGGTCTTCCGAGCTTTAACGGCATTAGTTGTTAATTAGAAAACGGACGCACGAACCGAGCAGACCACCTAACAAGCCGGACAGACAGAGCACCTGTGGAGTAATTGTCAGCGGCTGAGCGAAGAATTTAATTGAAATGCAAAACATGTCAATTATTTAGCTATTAGCGGTATAGATTACAGCCAAGCTGAGATGCATGGGAAACCACAAGTCTTAGTATATTTGCATCAAGATATATATATTTAACTACTATTAGCTATTATGGGCGGGCCCCCGTCGAGTTGAATGCGCTTGCGCAAAACAATGAAATTCAATGACCTAGTGCAAAACTATATACGTTTGTCTATATCATATATGAGAGTTTATTGTAAAATAGAAGTTGTATAACATGAATGTCTTAGCATACATTTTGCGTACAATAGGCAATGAGAATATAACTAACAGAAACTTTATGCTTAATTATTAGGCATATTTGATATTGGTTAAGGCCAACAAAAAGTGCAAGCTAAATTGTTATCTATGCAGCGCAGTCCCGCGATTGATAGAATAGAATGTAGCCAGTTTCGGAGGACTTGTGTATATCCGAGGTGAGGCCGTAGAAGTCCTCGATGGTGGAGGCCTCGATTTTGTCGACCATGTCATCGTCGAAGAGCAGCCAAAGGCCGTGACTTTTCACAATGCTTATATAATGGCCGCGATTCGGTCCCGATCCGCAGTGAATAACAACAGCAGTCAGATCGTACAGTCTGTCCGGATTAACGGCATCGTCCGAGGTGTTGAACAGGCGCAGCTCAAGCGGAAAGACGACACGATGCGACACCTTGATGTGACGATTAAATTGCTCCATATACTTGAAGCGCTTCAAATGCAGCGCCAATATCATCGGCAGCTTCTTGACACGCATCCGTTTCTGTGCCTCCTGGTAGCTGCAGCAATTGTCGCACTTGAACTTGTTGTCTGAGCAGAGAGTCTCCGTGTTGCTGAAGCAGCGCAAACAGTGCGTAATCGAGGTGTTCTGATCAACGTCCACCTGCAGATCGAAGAAGTTCTCGTCCTTGCTGCTCACCGTCTCACAGTTGAGGCAGCGCGTCTCTGACGTAAGTATTCCCTGGAAGATCTCGTGCACCCAAGTGGGCTCCGTGTTGGCCCCGTTCGTTTGAGCTATGGGCGTGGTCGTGGCCGTAAGACAGCCATTTCCATCCAGCACGCTCGTTGTACCACTTAAAGAACCCGACGAGTTGCTGCAATTGCCGTTCGTTGCCGTCGAATTGGATGTTGAGGTTGAAGTGGAGTTTGACGAATTCGAGTTTGATTTTGTTGCGGTGCTGTTGCTCGGCGTATGGCTATTGGTTAGGACAGGAACGGAGTTGCCATTGCCCGATTTGCCGGTGTGGCGTTCGGCGAGAATAATTTCGTTGATGTGATTGATTAGAAAGTTGAGAAATTCGTGCGCATCTTGCTGCATATAATTATCAAACTCTTCCTTTTCCTTGCGCAGTCGCGTTATGAACTTTTTGGGCGCTATAGATCCGACTTTCTTTTTCTGGGTGGCAATGCTGTAGAAGAGATCGGCCAGACAGGAGAGCAGGGTCTCTTTTGGCCTCTTGTTCTTGGCCTTGTATTCGAGAACCTTCTCGCGAAAGGGCTTGCAGAAATAGAGCGCCTGCAGCACCGAGTTGCTGTAGCAGGTGTTGCCAAAATTGACCAGCCCGAAGTAGTGCTCATTGGGCGGAAATAGGTCAGAGCCGATCTCGCGCTCCAGCTGCGAGACGTTGGCGCCCATGGTAGATACCGGGGCTGCCGCGGCACAGCGGTACAGAAAACCCCACACCGTGTTTGCTTAGTGTCGATTGTTAGGCAATTATACGAGTACTATCGTTCACGAGTCTGTGTTCGTTATCGAAAATTATGTTAAGAGCCTTGGCTCGATTTGGTATTGCCTACAGAGATTGCAGATGCGCAAAACAATTTTCTATTTGTCTGAAAATAAATAATTTTGAAGAGGGGATACACGTGAGTTTCGTTCGCATAAACACAAACAACAAAATTAAAAATATTTTAATGTTTACTTTGCTTTCCTTTTTTTTTTTGTTTTTTATATTTAATTTGAATGTTTTGTTGTTTTTTTTTTCACAAAGCGACATTAAAAACTAAGAAATAAATTGATAAATAATATTACAACTAAAACGGCACTCTCGTTAGGAAAATAAAGTATGAATAAATTCTCTCTGCAAATATCCCCTCTCCAAAAAATATTTTCAAACACAGTTTTTCACATTCAGTTTGCGATTTACATTTCTTTACTTGTATTTTTTTTTTATGGTAAAAGATCGTGAAAATAGAATTTTATTTATAGCAAATGTTTTAACAATTTTAAAAAGAAAATTTAAAATTAATATGTGAAATATTTTGAAATTAATAAAGATGGTTAGATGATTTCACAGAACTTTAATTTATCATGCCTGCAATTATGCAAATAAATAAACATACACATACAAGTTCTCAATAAACACCCAAACACTAACATATTCATAGAAAAAATTGACGCAAAAGAAAAATTATTAAGCGGGGTTCGTTTTACAATAAAATGAATATTGACTCATTGCCAGTAACTAATCGATATATTTTACATGTTTAAATGGATCGATAACAGCTGATCGTCCATGACTAACCTCAACTATTTTTAGTACATTTAATGACGTTTAATTAGACAGAAAGGTGATTTTTTTTTAAACCGCTAGAAGTGCGCTGGGAAAATTCCGGGCAACTGCAACGCTTCTCTGACGTGCGCCAACATCGCTTATGGCAACGTGTCGTGTGCCATGTGCAATGCTCTTGACACTAAATCAGACTATAAAAGCCAAAGCCCGTTGGCCGATAATATCTTAAAGCCAATTACAAGCCAAGAGAAGCTACACAAAGCCGCTAAGCGGTAGATTCAGTTCAAAACTAAAGGCGAACTCATCAAGCAAAGACGAACTTCTTGAACCTTTAACTGCAGTCAGCACATCAAGCTTAAAAGCAAGCCAAGGACTAGCCAAGGATCTTGAATCTTCAACTGTAGTCAGCACATCAAAAAGCACATCACACAAAAAGCCAAGGACTAGCCTCAATTACAACACAGGGCCAGTCAATCGTTTTACCCGTTTCGTAAACTACACCAAGTTGGATCATCTTCTAATAACTCACGCAGCTGATGGTGCACATCAGAAAGGTCAAATTCACTATTTTGGACGGTATCCAACCGAACCAGTGAATCACCTATCTGGCAAATTGCTGAAAATTCTTGCATAATTTAAAACAAAAAAAAAACCCGTTAAAGAGGTTGACTAATAATATTCTCAAATATCGTTTTAAGCATTTATACACAAAAAAAAACTAATATCTATATATAAGAATGTACCAAAAACATTAATATTTAATGAACATGGAAAATTGTAAAGCAAAATCAGCAAAGCTCAACTAAAATAAACTCTTAAAAAACTAGTAAAAAACAACTGTATAATTTTATTTAACAGAACTTGTTAACTAATTAGATTAAGGAAAATCCCAAATGGGCGTTTTTCCAACATCTCGCAAAGTTTACAGCAGCCAATACTGAAGTGTTTCCTTAATTGCTGCAACTTTAGGTGTATATCTAATCTTCCTGTCAAATTCAAATTCATTAAACTAACTATTCCTTAAATAATTTTCACTAAATTTAGTATGTTTTTTAAACACTTTTTTATCATGTTTGTCACGACAATGGGTTTAATCAATCAGAGATGGACTTTACCAAAGCGTTCGATAGTTTTTACCTGTTTTTAATTTATATCGCCCAGTCAGCTGGCTTTATTTCAATGGGTAATTTTCTGAATAACTAACTAAGCATCGCTGACTATAAAACTAGCTGTGCCGCGCGAGAATAAAACAGTTCGCCAGGCAAAATGCAACCAGTTGTAAGTATCGGAATTTTTAATAATGTCTACAGGCAAACACTTAAGTAATTTTTCTTACTGCAGGTTTTCTTTACTATTCTGCTGGGACTTTCGTCCCTAAGTGCACAGCCCCTTAATATGAACTTAACCGCATCTACGATATCCACTTTAAATGACAATCAAATTAATACGACAATCGCGACTGCGTCAGATACATTGTGGATAGAACCATCCAAACCAGTGCCAACTACAAAACAAATACCTAGTCCAAAACTTGAGATAACTGAGAATTATGCTGGAGCTACTGTACTTAAAAACGAAACCTCAATGGATCAGCATAAAACCAATTCATCCAACATAAACTCAACGTCAGTGCTGCTGAAATCAAGCACTGAGAGCATAATTGATAATAATCAAAGCTTTACGACTGATGGGCCTGATTTTGAGCCTCGACCTGTATTATTCGAGCCAAGACTAAGCGCCAAACTTTTAAAAGTACTTACAATTTTGGGCTAAGATCAGCATGTATGTTATAGTGACAAATAAAATTAATTTGAAATATGTAAGCCAAAAGTTTTAAAAATAAGAAAAATTAATTCTCTGATCGATATCACATTGCAATTGTTTTCCGTTGTAAGTTTTGGAATAATTTGTAAAAAGTTTACCAAAAGTTGCAGTGGGTTTTCCCCTCGAGGTTTTAGTGCTATTTGTGAATGTGGCAGGAAAAGCTGGTAATTTAAATCGCAATTAGTGTCAATCATTACCACAGCGGTCAATGCAGTTATGAATCGAGCTCTATACCAATACAAATAGATAGCTTGAAACAAAACTCGTTTCTCTGTCCGAAGAATAAATAGTGCGGAATCGCTCATTCAAGACTATTGATAGAAGCGTGATTCTGAACTTCTCAATTGCATCGTTGGAGACCGGTCTAACGTGTTTATAGTACTATGCATATTAACGATCAGAGTTACGGCTATCGTCTATATCAAATACAGATAGAAATTGCACACGCTCAGTACACTCTAACAATTGTAACTAGAATGATCAGCAGAATCACAGTAAGTACAGCGAATTGTGAATTATGTGAAATAAGGAACTTAAAATGTGATCGTTTCCCAGTTACTGTGCTTCTTACTGGTGATTTGCGCCTTTATCGAGCTTAACCATGCCGCCACCAAGGTGCTCTACGAATTCCAGTAAGTTTTCTGCCAAACAGCATTCAACAATAATTGTCCATTGCCGTTCTCAGCATTCGCGGGGTGCACAGCGAACGCAATGAAACAGGTGCACTTAACACATCGCACACCGCGACGGGGGAGCCCGAACTGATCATAACGGGAACGCGCACCTCACATGTGTTACTTCCCGGCAAGGACACGAATTCGAGCAATAGTGTGTATAAGGAAACGGCTGTCTATGCGGCTGATGATAACGGTTACCATGTCAAGTACAATGTGAGCATAGAGCCACTTGAGCTGGACACTCGTCTTAGCGGAAAATCCCTTAAGGTGATTGTGGGATAACGGTGAAACCAGTATTATCGAATCCAATTTATTAACAATTTGTGAAAGTAGCACGAAGCAACCATAACTTAATAGAATTAAATTATTTATTTCAATAAAGAAACAAACAATACAATATTGAAATAAACATGTACCCTCTATTGGAAAATAGAAAATACAAGACGACCAACAGTGAAATCGTAAAGCTCCACAAGACAACAAAAATTATAAATATTCACAAAAAAAAAAAAAAAAAAAAAACAAATAACAAAAAATTAATTTCTTACCGTTTATGAAGTTTTCTTTTGTTGCGGAGTGTTCCACTGGATTCCTGGATATATGTTGACTTCTTGCTCAATGCTAAAGCCAATTTCTAGACAACACTTTCGCGGCAATTGAGAAAAACAACCAATGGCTGTTTTAATTAACGATGCCCGCAATTCAAAGTGTAGCAGAAATTTAGAAGAATGTTTTTCCTGCAAAGAAAGGAAACGAATAAGGGCATAATTAAGTATACAAATAACACAAATAGCTTAAGTGAGGAAAACACAAATTTTAATTATACACACAAATACATTCACATTTATTTAGATGTGCATAGATGTGAAACGATCGCAACCTTGGGCACCGTTGGAAAACCGAGAAAGTCATTGGCTCATTAGAACTGAGAATAGAGAGAGCGAGAGCGAGACCGGCAGCAGAAAAACAAATATAAAATAAAATAAAAAACGTGCTACCTTGTGGGTCAAGTGCGCGAGAAATACGTGGATGCTGACCGATTATATAAGAGTGAGAAAAACAGCAATAGAATTGGGTCAGTCGGGGCATCTCATTGAGATGGAGAGCAAATTTGTTGCAACGGTTAATAGAGCTAATTGATTAATCAAGCGGCTGACGCTGACGATAAGCCTCCGCCCCAAGTCAAAAATCGACGCATCGCTGAATTTTAGCTTAGTTTTCTTCCGACAACTAAACGGAACACATATAACGCTGCTAAAATCAGAAATCACAATAACAACATTTCTAATATGGAACTCTGGCAGTGCTGTCTGGCAGGCTTTGCACTCGTCGCGTTCTGTTGCAACGTTTCGATCGCGCATCCTTTGGCCGCCAACTACACCTACGATATTCTGCGCCTGGCCAAGGCGGCCCACATTAAGGCGTACCTAACCGAGGGACAGCAGCAGCCGTGCGACAACTTTTACAAGTATGCCTGCGGGAATTGGCCGCGTTTGCATCCAGCGCGCATCCATAATAAGAAGACCAACTACCTTGAAGAGCTACAAGAGCTGTTTGTGCGCAAGAGCGCCGATATGCTGAGGAGCACAAGAGCTGGCGGGGACAGCAGCGCCGATCGCACGCTGAAACGTTTCTACAGCTCCTGCTACGAGCAGGCGAACGATACGCGCTCGGCGCTGACCACTCTGCTGCAGGTAACCGATTTCCGGGGCGGTTGGCCAGAGATCCGGGTGCCATCCTGGTACCAGTATGAATACGACTGGCTGCAGGTGGTGGCCACGCTTAAGCGCCGTTTGGGCGTGGACATACTAATCGGCCTGGACGTTGTCCTCGACTACAAGGAGGAGAGCATGCACCGTCTCAAGCTGGGTGCGCCGCAGTTGCCGCTGGGCCATCGCCGGCAATATCTGGACGCGGGCTATCATGATGCTCGCGAGCGCTACGAGCGCGCAATCAGAGAGAAACTCGAAGGCTACTTTCCCGAGCAGCCGGAACGCTGGCACGACGAGGTGGCATCACAGGTTCTGCAGATTGAGCAACAGCTGGCCAAGGGATTGCCGCACGATCCGTCGCTGACGTTGGAGCAGACAACCCGGCAGCGCACTGCCGCCGAAATGAAGGCTGCCTATGGCAACTTTGTGGACGTGAGTCGCTATCTGCAAATGATCTTCAACAACACCATCTACGTGGAAATATACGAGACGCCCGAGGATTACCTGTCCAACCTAGTGGACGTGATCCGCAACACACCCAAACTGCATCTGGCCAACTACACCATCTGGCGGGCATTGGACACCCTCGACCAGGCGCGTGTCCCATCGACAGTCCAGCCAGGCATCTGGTGTGTGCAGCTGGTGCGAAAATACTTTCCGCAGCATCTGGAGAGTCTATTCCATCGCAACTACAACAACATGCAGATGGTCAACGAGCTGCAGTCGACGTGGGCGGACATCAAGCGTGTCTTTCGCGAGGATCTGCAGGCATCCACAGATCTGCACTGGCTCACGCTGGACACCCGCCAGAAGGCCATCTCCAAGCTGGAATCACTGGAGCTGCAGTTTCGCAATCACGACGACAGCCAACTAATACGACAAATATACGCCCTGAACCTGCACGAGAATCAATTCTACCAGAATCTGATTAGTGTGCTGCAGTGGCAGACGCAGCGACACCTGGCCAAGCTGCTGGATGAGCCGCTGCTCACGGACAAAGTGTACAAGGTGCCGCACTACGAGCTGACCACCAACAAGATGCAAATACCCATCACTTTCATGCAGGCGCGTTTCTTCTGGGATCCCGCCTATCCAAACGCCCTTAAGTACGGTACCTTAGGTGTTCTTTTGGCCCGCCAGATGCTGCACGGCTTTGACGATGTGGGTCGACGCTTCGATGGACACGGCTATCGCAACAACTGGTGGGATGTCACCTCGGAGAGCTCCTACTCGCGACGCGCCCAGTGCTTCCAGGAGCAGTACGCAGTGTTTGTGCAGTTCAGAGATAAGCCCATCAAGGACAAAGGACTGCTGAGCCGCATTGTCGCTGACAATGGTGCTTTAAATATCGCATATCGCGCTTACATAAAATGGCTCAAGAACACGTCCGAGACTGCGGCCATCTATCAGCGGGAGCGTTTGCCACTGCTCGACCACTCGGAGAACCAACTCTTCTACTTGGCCTATGCCCAGCTCTACTGCTCGGACTATCCCGATACCACTGAGCTTTTCGATGAGCTACCTGAACAGTTGAGGGTTAACACAGCGCTCTCCAATTCGGAGCAGTTTGCGAATGCCTTCAGCTGCTCCAGAGACGCCAAGCTAAACGAACGCTTCAAGTGTCACCTCTACTGAATGGTTCATCCAAAAACATACTTTTCTAATTACAACACATATATATACAAATAATAAAGTTTTGCACGAAAAAAAGACATTAAACCCATTCCTATGAGCAAATGCAGAGAATTGAATTGTTCTACTTCAATTCGCTCGCTCTTTTCTCTCTACTGCTCTCTCTCGCTCTCTCGTGATAACCCGCGATGAACTTCGGACTTATCAGCGCTCGCTTTGAGGCTGGGCGGAACTGTGATTGGAGCGACTGTGGACAGTGTACAGTGACCCAAACATGCAGCAGCATGTCCGAATCCGGCTGTACAACAGTTCTTGTGGTGCTGATCTTGCTGCTCGTGCGCTTTGATCAGGTGCCAGGCGATGGCGTTGGAGTTGGCTTTCAGCGCATCTTTCAAACGGAGGAAACGGTGCGTGAGAACAAAGCGCACGAGATGCGTCGTCAAATGAATCTTCGTGCCGATCCCTGCATTGATTTTTATGAGTACGCCTGCGGCAATTGGGAAACGGAGGCAACGCCGCTGTCGAAGCTGGAGCACCGCATAGATGTGGATTTATTGCGGCTCCTGGACGAGGCGGCACATCGCAAGGACAGTGCTGTGGCGCGTCAGGCTAAGGATTTCTACCAGTCCTGTGTCGTGGCCCAAGCCCAACAGAGCCAGCAACAACAACAGTTTATCAGCGAGTTCATTCAACAGAACGGCGGCTTTCCGGCAATTCCGGGCTCAAAATGGAGTGCCTATCACCAGGAATACAACTGGCCAGAGGTAACGGGCAAATTGCGACGACACTACGGCATGAATATCCTGATCGGGCTGCGCATTAGCTACAACTATGCCAGCGTGCAGGAGAACAGCATTTACCTAAGCGAGCCAAGCACTTTGATGCCCAGCGAACTGTGCAGCAAACGGCAGCTGGACAGACGCGATGCGGATTTCGAGGCGATCGAACGGACGGTGGCCGCCCAGCTAAAGACCTGGCTGGCAATGGATAACGAAGCGGCCGCCCACCTAGCAGCCGAGATTATCAGTCTGGAGTACGAGCTATGCGGCGGAATGCACAGCCTGGAGACTTGGGACGACGAACTGCAACTGTACAAAGCCAACTTTACCCGCAAGACGCTGGCTGAGTTTAGCCAGCTGTACGGTCTGGACTTTAAGTCGTATGTGGCCAACATCTATGACCAGATCATCTCCAGGCCAGTCTATATGTCGGCGCCTGGCTACTATCGCCAGCTGCAGCGCACGTTGAATGCCCGCAACGGCAGCCAGATAGCCAACTACATTATGTACCGGGCAGTGGCTGAGCTCACGTTTCCGTTGGAGGATCTGCCGGAGCACAGGCGGAGCTACTGTTTGGCCAAAGTTAAGCACCTTCTGCCGAGTGCTGTGGGCGAGCTGTATGCGCAGCAATACGCCAGCGAGGAATTGAGACAGCAGCTGCTTAAGCTGTACCGCCAGTTGCAGGACGCCCTGAAGCGCAGCTTGAGCGCCGACTGGCTGGAGGAGGGCAGTCGCCGTGTGGCGCAACGCAAACTGAGCGACCTGCAAATAACACTGCCGTCGTATGAGCGGCCGCTCGGACTGAGACTTCAGCTGGACCGCAGCAATTACTGGCACAATCTGCGCCAGATTTTGGGCGAGGTGCAGTCCGAGCAGCTGAAGCGACGGCTCGAGGAGACCCCCACATTGCCAGGCGATCCAGTGGAGGCGTACGAAACACGCTTGCTCTACCGCCCAGTTCAACGGCGCGTGGAGCTGGGCTGGGCGCTGCTGCAGCCACCAGATCACGATGAACGCTATGGACAAGCTCTGCAGTACGCCACCCTGGGAACTGCGCTGGCACAGGAGATGGCCAAGGCCTTCGATGAGATGCACTGGTCGGTGGGCTTGCTGGAGCGCGATAACTGGGACGCACTGACCGCCTGGAGGTATCAGAACCGTAGTGAATGCTTTGCCCGCCACGTCGAGGGTTATCTGCAGGGGAATAGCAGCGCAACACAGCTACTCATAAATGGCAGTGCCGGTCTGAACATCGCATTCAATGCCTACCTCACTTGGCTGGGATTTCAGGCGCCGAACAACGATTTTACACGACTGACAAAGGAGACCTTGCCCGGCTTAAACTTCTCCAATACGGCGCTCTTCTTCTTAGCATTTGCCCAGCAGCACTGCCAGCCGAAGGATAAGGAACGTGACGTGGAGGAAATGTGGCCGCATCTTAGGTACAGTGTCCGTCAGTCGCATAGCTGGACTCGATTCGCGGTAAATGGACCGCTGAGCAATTTAATCGATTTTGCGCGCGAATTCCGTTGCCCAGCAGGCGCACCCATGAGCCCGGCAGACAAGTGCGTCATTTACTGATCAAAATTGCGCTCATTTCTATTGTTATAAGTTCAGAAGTTTACTTCATCGAATAATTATTTTTGCATTGAATTACTTTATCCGCGGTGTACACGCAATAATTGACTTTTTGTTGAATTGAAGTTCTGCGAATGAACGTTTTTATTAGGCTAAGCACTTATACCAGATATGTTAAAATTGTTAAATAAATATACATGTCACCTATCTTTATAAAAATGAGACAAGTTAGTTTGTTTGCATTCGAATCTAACCAACATCGCCACACTAGTATATATAAGTGAGCCTAGGAGATATCCTGAATCCTGCGATATGTATTTACAAACATTAAAACTGTACAAAGATTTTAACGGAATGCATAAATACATTTATACAAAAATGCACACAAAAATGCCCCCTACATAGAAACTAAATTTTGGATCTACTTTGAAAGAGTATGAGCATTATGATTTTCGGAATTTCAGGACTTAATAACAGCATCAAAATGTATGTACAAACTAATTTGCAAATCTTTAGTATTTGATTTGTGGTTGCATTTGTTTTTTTAATATTTGTATCGAGGAGGAGGGAGGCGTTACCCAAAATCCGAAGCATTCAACATCTGCTCTAGCTTCTATAGCCTTCAAGATATGCTAAGAAATCACATCTTGAAAAATATCGAAGAATATATGCTAAACTTGTTCTGCGAAAGGATTAAGAGAAAAATGTAGGTCTCTACTTTTTGTTGTTTCCGATATAGAGGTTACCTTTATACAGACAGACGGATATGTTGTCATTTAATTTGTTAATTTCAACTAAAATTATTGAAAAATATTGTTTAAATCAATTTGAGACGAGAACAAGAATATATGCCAAATTTCTCTCATGCGGACAGACGGACGTACAAACGGACCCGATACACCCTCTTTACTTAGTGAGCGAGTACAAAATATATTATTAAAATTTATTGTTAACAATATTGATTCTATTGAATTTCAGAGCGATTGCGACGGCGGACGTGCGAGGTCGACTTTGTTTACTTCTCTCAAGTCTTGGGGCGCGTCTCTATGGCGATAACCCCAGAGGCAGAAACTGAGATGAGCGCACACTTGACCCATTTTGCCAAGTTCATGAGCGAAAAATGACACGGCCAAGCGGCGCTTATCAACCACAGCGGGGCTCAGTCGATTCTGAATGCTAAGATGAGTACAACACGAGCTGCTCTGTTGCTGCTGTTGTCCCTGCTCCACATCGCACTGGAAATCCGTGGAAGCGCAGCACCATTCCGTTACAACAGCATAAATCGCATTAATGTGCCGACAGGCGGACTGACGCACGCTGCAGCCATGCATAACCAGAACCAGCACAGCAACAACAACCTCGTTGAGACACGGCAGGAGCAGAAAGTGCGCCAGACCATGTCCAGGGACATTGAGAAGTACATGAACCTGAGCGCCGATCCGTGCGTCGACTTTTACGAATACGCCTGTGGAAACTGGGGTGGATTCCACACCCGCCAAATGCGCGACGGCCAGTTGATCACGGCGCAAAAATTGGTGGAGGCACGTGTTGCTGAGCAGCTGCAGGACCTGCTGAGAGTGCCGTTGCCGCCGCAGAACCATCTCAACGAATACAGTCCCGCCGGCTTGGCGAATGCGCGCAAGGTGCGCAGCTTCTACGATGCCTGTGTGGCCGTCGAGGCCAATGCGGCCGAGCGGCGGCAGTTCCTGATGAAGATACTGCGGGAGAACGGCGGCCTGCGAAATGTGGCCAACTCGCACTGGAAGCCCGGCAACCATTGGCTGCAAATGCTGGCATCGTTGCGCCGCAACTACGGCCTGGACATACTGATCGGGCTGGACGTCGACCTCAATCTCCAGCAGATGCGCGGCAACAGCATTTACCTGGGCGAGCCCCGGCTGACCATTATACCGGCGGAGCACTGCAGCGCCATGGCCACACAGCAGGCAAACATGCGCGACGAGATCTACGAGCAGATCCAGCAGCAGGTGGTGGACAACATGCGCGACTGGTTCGCCATGGAGAGCGGAGAGGCTGCCCGGTTCGGCGGCGACATTGTTCGCTTTGAGTTTGAGCTGTGCAAGCGGATGCGTGAACAGCAGATCTTGCCGGTCGCCGAGCCCGGCAGTCAGGAATCCGGCCAGCCACCTGGCTATGGCGGACGTTCGCGCACTGGACAGGAGCGACTGCGTCAGCACCCTGGCGGCAGCTCACTCTATCCGAGAATGACGCTCGCAGAGCTAACCAACAAACTGGGCAATTGGCTGGACTTTAAGCTCTTTGTCGAGAGCATTCTGGAAGATGCGTACGCGGACTATGTGTACCTGCGCTCCCAGAGCTATCTGGCGCATCTGGTGCGCACGGCGAGGGCGAATAATCCGGTCACGATTTCCGGTTACATTATGTACCGGGCACTGCTGGAGCTCAATCAGCCGCCGGAGGAGCACGCCATGCGGCGACCTCGCCAGTGCGTCCATGTGATGCAGCGCCTCTTCCCACAGGTGCTGGGCGACATGTACCAACGGCACGTACAGCGCGACGACGCCCAGCATGACTTGGAGCAGGTGTTCAGTGACGTTGTCAAAGCCTTTGAGCAGCAGCTCAAGGTCGAATGGCTGGACGAGAACGATCGACGAACGGCCAGAACCAGATTGGCCCAATATCATATACAGCTGCCGGACTATCAGGGCGCCGATCTCGCTGAGCTGCACTTTCAGAAGAGCGACGACTACTGGAAGAGACTGGAGACAACACTGCAATTTAATGCCCGCGAATATCTTAACACATTGCGTGGCAACGACTTTGGACAGAGCACCGAGACGGACGTGAATGCGTTTGAGGTGCGTACGGGACTCTCGCCTCGCCAGCAGGCGGTACTCGTCGGCTGGGGCCTGATGCAGGAACCCTACTACAACTACTTCTATCCGAAAGCACTGAAATATGCATTGCTGGGACATCGGCTGGCCAGCGCACTGCTGCAGGCCTTCGACGACGAGGGCTGGAACAGACAGCCCCAGGCGACGGCGCCCTGGAATGAGCTCTCCATGGCCGGTTACCGGAATGCTAGCGAGTGCCATCGCGCCCAGTACAGCAACTACTTGTCGGATCAGCCCGACGAGTTCCGCAATGCAACGCGACTGAGGGAGATCATTATCGAAGGCGGCGCCCTCAATGTGGCATTCAATGCGTACTTGGCCTGGCTAGAACTGGTCGATCACAAGTTGAAACCTCTGCTCTATCGGGAGACACTTCCGGAGCTGAACTTCACCAACACACAGCTCTTCTTCATATACTTTGCCCAGACCCGCTGCTGGGCGAAGCCAGGCGAGAAACTGGCTTCCGATGCACTGCCGCTGATGCAGCACACGCCACAGCGCTGGGACGTAAACGGGCCACTGAGCAATTCGGAGGAGTTTGGACGCGAGTTCGGATGCGCGCCGGGCACCCAAATGAACAACGGCAACAAGTGTCTGGTTTTCTAGTTTATACTTGGATTTCGAGGGGCTCAACCTGAGAATGCTCGACTAACGTATACCCCATAGGAGGAAAATGAATAAAAGTAAAGTTTGGTTAAGATTCAGTATAATGCATAAATATAATACATTGTAGGGCCGGATAAGCTACCTTGAGTTTAAGATAAGGGCGACGCAATAAAGAACAGCAAGAACATAAAATTACTATAAATAGGAGGGGCCTACACACACATACAAAAATTTACATGTGTGTGTGTCAGCGACAATCGAAGCAGTTAAGCGTGACATGAGACTCAGTTTCAAAGCAAAATTAAGCACTCGAACACGCAACGCCAAGATGCAAAAGCAGAAAAACAATATTGCCAGATGTGCACATATATATATATATAAAGATAAGTATATATACTTATATACTTGTATATACTTATATTCTTGCACATGTGCGTACTTGTGTGTACCTATAGATACAAAGATACTGCGTATGTGGGTCGTTGTTGGCCTTCAACTGTCAATCGATTACTTGTATAACTATGAAAGGTATGGGTTTGTGAGTGCGTATTTCCGCTTATTTAAATATTGGATGCAAAAACAGAGACTGCATCCCGAATCCTGTACAAGTACCCAAATAAAATAAAAAATGTTACGTTAATGATATAAAAAAAAGTTTATAGTTTACTTGTACTCGATCATCTTTTTTTGATATAGCAACGCATCGATAATTAAATTTAATTAATTTAATTAATTTTTTTTTTTTCAATATAACAAGAAATGTTACGTTAGTGATCTTAAACAATGTTAACAATTAATCTGAACTCGATCATATTTTTTTATACAAGATTTACTGATACGATTTTGTTTTAAATTTATTTAATATACGTTCATTCGGATTGACATCTGTTATAAATATAAATTCTGATAATATGTGTTTTAGTAGCAGTTGCTTGGTATGTATGAAAAATAATTCATTGAGAACGGCTGCGATCGTTTTCAAAATTATTACAAAATAAACTCATCATAACATCATAAATTTTATAAATAAAACTAAGTGATTGCAACTGAGTTTTAATTTCATCAAAGAATTGTGTTTGTACAGTATAAAATTACGCAAATAATAACACAATATGGAAACAAATTATTTATACAGCTAGCAGAGTGTCTGATTCATATTGAAGTAGAAAAGCAACCTTAACAATAAACAATAAACAGTGAGAATAATAATATAACCAGAGATCTCTCTTTCCCGTATCCAGATTTATAATTCACTCGATTTATCAATTTGACAACTACTTTAAGTGTAATTCTCATTGGCTCGATACACAATAAGTCTATTTTAGTAGTTTAGTGATATGTTAACATTTCATTACTCTTTCTTCACATACTTTTAATGCATTTAATTAGTGAGAAAAGCAATAAAAAAAGGTAAAATTAATGAATGTGGCAGCACCTGACTCACAGGAAACAGAAAACAATGGAGCCCTCCATGTCGGGAAAATGCAGTGCACAAAAATAAACTGGTCCCCGAAGTTGACAGCGTAAACCGATTTGATAAATCAACTATACAAATCCTCCAATAAATCAAGCATACCAACAACTCTATATGTTCTTAAAAGCAAATGACCCAATTCTGTTCAAACAGCCGACAAACAAATCGAGGAATGAGAGCCCCTGCACATATTCTAATGATCCCCGACTGGTTTCCGACGCTTCTTTTCTGGTTCTTGATACTGTCTAGCGGTTGTCTTGGCATTACACATTATATATTATTTGATTTACACATTTTTGACCTCAATTTTGGAATGTTGTACGTTTATTTTAATGGCCATCAACAAACAGAAGTTTTTGTTTCTTTTTTCGAGTGGTAAGTAAGTGGTTCCAACGGGAATATTTGCTACTGAATGTTGTGCATGTGTGTGTATATATTTAAAAACAGCAAAGCAACAAATTAAAGAATATTAAATAATAATTGTTAGCAAGCTGCATTAAAAAGTGTCAATTTATTTTAGGGGTATTGAGTTTTAATTCTGTTGCGGCAACTCTCGCACACACACGAGTGTGGGCGTTGATGATGCCTCTACCAGGTCACATATATGGCTCGTATATTCAAGTATAAATACTTAACATTTAACTTTGGCAAGCAATATATATAAAGAAATTCATTTCGCTATTCAATTATTTACGTTGCTTATTGTTCCGGCGTCAGCAAAGGTGCGACCATATTTAGCATTACCTCGTTACCAAAACCGATTTTCGTGACAATAAAAAGTTCTTTTGCCATTACATATATAATTTTACATTCGTAACGAAGTTTTTGCTGTATATACTGCCAATACTAAGGAACACAAAATTGAAAATATTGAAAAAAAAAAATCAATGAATTGCTTTCAGCGATATATATTTATACAGTAATCAAAAACTGGTGAATATGCACACAAAACAGCTGGTTTATGAGGGGGTGCGAGAGAGCATGTGCGAGAGAGAAAACAAAAAGAGACAGAGAGAGTGCGCACACATTTTTAATAATGAGAAAAATCGATTTTTCAAAACAAAACGTCAACTTTTTCGCTGCTCATAGTTCGAATTAAAAATTATTGTAATCTCCTTACAGATAAGGTTTCGAGGCACAACTGCAAACGCACTTACAAACAAACAAAAAAAGAAAACAAAACTATAACCTGAGCAAATAAATTCCAATACGAACACTTTGCAACGCACCTGGCTTTTGTCTTATGTATTTATATCCGAATTTCAATCGACAATGGGACTTTTGCAGAGCCGCTTGCAGATATTAATATATATTTATATTCAATAAAAGGGTAACACTTGTAAATTAATCGATGTTCCACACGAGTTTCTTTGGCACTTGCCTTAGATTACATTATTGTGAATTGCACTACGCACTGGAAATGAATTTCCCAACTCGCTCAGAGAGCAAACGTTTGATTAGGGCGGGGTGGGGGGAATAGCATACGTGGTGAGTTCCGCAGAGCGCGCCTTATACACTGTATACACTTATCGATTTATCAATAGAAACAGGAGCAAATCATATAAATTATATTTTCATTATATAATTTGTGCAACCACTTTTTGTTTGTAAAAGTTGAACATAAATCATTTATGATTTTTAAATAAAATACCGACCGAACAAACGAACAAACGAACGAACAAACCCAACAAACGGGCGACGGGCGACGAGCAACCGTCAGTGTGTGCCGTTGCTTTGTAACTCATCGGGGCGCTCGTGCTCGCACTCTCTCGTTCCACAATGCTGCCACAACATGGGCAGAGACGTCGACAGTGGCGTTGCCTCTCAGTCAACGTCTTCCAGTCGCATAAGTTGACCAACATATGTACATATGAAAAAGCATAAGCATAAGCGACTGGAAATGGAAAGAGAGCGGGCAGTGTCTTGTTAGTCACCCATTGAGGGAGTGCATGCATTGAAACAGTTAAATTGGAGCAGTCTATGGATGACACAGCGCCAGACTACCTGATAAGAGCCATAGAGAGTACCTGAATGGCAGTACAAAGAGAGAGCATATTTATACGAATGTTTATGTGAATGATCAGATATATAGGTGCAAGTGTACTTGACGGAAATACATTTTTCTTAATGTTTCACTTGCATTGATACTTATACTCATACCGATCAAATGCAACTTAGACTCGACGAAATATTCGCTGTCAATAGGCACCGAATGCAAAGCATTTCCAATGCGCAGGCCCACAATACAAAAGCATTTCTTAGGTGACTCTGGTGCGGGGCATAGTTGGCTGGAGTCAGGGGTTGCTTAACATTTGTATTATATTTATGTATTCTCATGTTGCAGCCACATCGGAGAGGGTACATTACACTACATTAATGGTGGCAATTGAGGTGGTTAGGCGTTCCAATGTGGCAGTTGGGGCAGGAACCAAAACCTCTCGCCGTTCTGAGTCACAGCCCATTCACAGGAGTTCTCGTATTATCAGACTGCTTGACTGCGGATAATTGCCGCTAATAGCTCTAAATAAACAACTAGCAATAATAAACACATAGGAGTACTTATGCATTATTCAGTCGTTAGCTCAAACCGTCTTTCGCTATCAGATATATTGGTCCGATAAATATGTATCTAGTTACAATCGCAACATCAAATCTTCATTCACAGTATCGTACCTCAATTAAGCAGGTAACTAAGGGGCATGCTGATAAAACAATAAAATGCATTTCCTATTGCATTTGCACTTGCACACATATTTATGTGCTACGATATTTCGAGAGTGAAAATATCAGATTTGAAAAACTTCGCGTACTTTGAAAGTGGAAAAGAGATAAACAGAGACGTGATAAAAACAAATGAGAAACAAACCAAAATGCGCATGAGAAATCAAACTGAAACTGAGCGCAAATACGAACAAACGAAACAAAGCGAAACGGAAGCTGAGCTCAAAGCGAACCGAACGCGGGAGCGAGTTAAATTAAATCGCAGCAGCAACAAACGAATCAACAACCAACTGGCATTTCTCCCATTGGATTTTGCCTGACGATCGAAATATGAAAGCACGAATATCGCTTTCCATATCAAATAATAAATAAAGAAAAACAAATCCAAAGTCTGGCATAAATCAATTAACGCCTAAAATAAAGTTAAGCTTACAATACAAACGTACACATGCATGGGTGTGTGTGTTTGTGTATGCAGATAGAAAAAGGTGCACCTACAGGTTGCTACATATATGTAATTACCTCTTTTGCATTGAATTGTATTAGGCAATTATCTCAGCAAACATCTGGCGTGCTGCTTCGCTGTTGCTGCGCGCCCTGACGACAACGCCTTCGTATTCCACCTGGCTGCAAATTCCACTCCACTCCTATGCAGTTTTCCAATGTGGAACGTTTCGTGGGAGTTGTGAGGGGGCACACACAACTTTCGTTGCCAAAATTACGTTTTTTTTTTTTTGTTTCTTTTCTCCTGCTCCCGATGTTCAATAATTTACCATTGAATCACTGCTCATATATATGTGTGTGTTTGCAGTTATGTCAACTTTGGTTGCTCTTTAATCTTCGATTCGCTTCATTTTGTTGTTGCAAAATTGTGTGTAAATTATGGACAATGGAATGATGTACGTACACCCGCGCTTCGTTCGATTTACGTGTTTTCGATTGGATTTTATGCCACACGCATAATTGAGCGATCGCAAAAAGGAAAAGTCGTTTTATCGGATTTTGTCGTCTGTAATTTGGCGTGTAAAACAAATTTTAATAAGCAAACTTTCGACGTTGTATTGGTTTCTTTTAGTTTTGTCGCAGCCAGTGTGCACACACTCTTCGAGTGCTGCAAAGCAACTCTATTAGCTGGTAGCTGTTACCAAACAAGTGTGACCAGAGTGATATCTACCCACTCGTAGCCAATGCTTGCAATGGACGACTACTCAACATTCAGCATACGGTCCGTCAACATGTGTAACAGTTGAGTGGCACAGAACGTTCACTTCTTTGTTTTTCGATGGCAATAGAGTGCCCAGAAATCGATAACTTTTTGCGAAGCGGCTGGCCAATTGTTTATTCGAAGAATGATTAATAATGTTTTATTAATTGCATTAATTATATACTTAACACGCAAGACAATCTATGGGACGCTTGAGACGCAATGTACCACTAAAGAACACTCAAGTTGCCGTGGACCGGATCCAATTGACTTAAATCAGGATGGGAGTATGTAAATTTGCGGCACTTAATTACAGTTTTATCATATTTGCATATCTTTCAGGGCTAAGTAAAATCCATCATAGCATACAAAAGGCTTTGGCCAGTTATAAGCCATGCAGCTCTGATGCAAATGATGTCAATTGCACTTGCTACGCCGCAGGCATCAAACGCGATTTGGCGCCCTACAAATCAACAGGTTTCACACGGAAAATGGTTGAGGGAGCTAGCAAGTACGGCACGCGCTACAAAATCTATGAGAAGCAGCTGTACCGTGAGGAAAGTTGCATGTTCCCCGCTCGCTGTCAGGGCATTGAGCACTTTCTATTGCAACTTCTGCCCGATTTGCCAAACATGGACCTTGTGATCAACACCCGTGATTATCCGCAGCTGCATTTAAACTGGAATCAAGATGGTCCGGTTTTCTCGTTCTCGAAGACGAATGAATATAGGGACATTATGTACCCCGCCTGGACGTTTTGGGCTGGTGGACCAGCTACCAAATTGCATCCCACTGGCATTGGACGGTGGGATTTAATGCGCGAAAAGCTGGAAAAGCGGACTATTCCCTGGCATGAGAAACAAGGGCTTGGCTTCTTTCGCGGCTCGCGCACTTCGGATGAGCGAGACTCGTTGATTTTGCTTTCAAGGCAAAAGCCGGAACTTGTGGAGGCACGATACACCAAGAATCAAGCCTGGAAATCACCCAAAGACACTCTTGATGCTCCACCAGCAAATGAAGTTTCCTTCGAGGAGCACTGCAGATACAAATTTTTATTTAATTTTCGCGGTGTGGCTGCAAGTTTTCGTCTAAAGCACCTTTTTCTATGTAAATCACTGGTTATCCATGTGGGCGACGAGTGGCAGGAGTTTTTCTACCATCAGCTGAAGCCATGGGTGCACTACGTGCCACTGCATAGCTATCCCAGTCAGGAGGAGTACGAAGAATTGCTGGAATTCTTCAAAAACAATGACAACCTAGCGCAGGAAATTGCTCAGCGTGGTTACGAATTCATTTCGCAGCACCTGCGTATGGAGGACATCAAATGCTACTGGCGCAAGCTTTTAAAACGTTACGGAAAACTGATCAAATACAATGTAAAGTCTGATTCTACAATGAAACGCATTGGCGGTGTCAAGGATGAACTATAGTTTTAATTGCTATACTTAAATACCACTTTTATGGTACCCAACTCATTTTTATATATTCATATTATTTTTTGAGCAATAAAATTTGTCAGATTATTGGAACTATTTACTACTGAAATTTGTTGTGTATGAAAGTTTTATTGGCTTATTCTAAGCTTTTTTATTTTCTATAAATATCGTTGGTTCTTTTTTATTTTGATTTATTATCACATTAATTAAATGCTTGAGGATGCGATTGTTAACTAAAATGCAATGAAATGAAAAGTATGCAAAAGCCGTTCAGTAAAATAAACAGACTCTAAAGCTAACTTAAAGATAAATACGAAATATTGAACGCCGGGTCATTCTCTTGTTACAAAGCGGACACTTGTGAGTCGACTGGACGGCAGCTTCGATGCAGCTCTTGCAGAATACGTGGCCACACTTGGTCGAGGAGGGTTCACGTCTGCGAACACTGTCTAGGCAAACCGGACACTTGTACGACCCATCAAAGGAATCATTTGCTTCAACACGTTCTCGTTTAGGCGAGGTGGGACAAAACCCCGAAGCCTGTTCCACCAATGTCACCTGGTTGTCTGAGTTGTTCAATGGGAGACGCCGATTGATCCGTAAAGGTTCTTCGAATGAATCTGCTAAATTAATGAACGTTGGGAGGTGACGTCTGGGTTCAGGTGAGCATAGATCTATTATAGTATCTGGAGCGCGATTTCTTGCAGACCGAGGTAAATTAAATTCAGCATTTGAGAGATCAATCAAGTCCACCGATTGGTCTGCAAAGGAAAAACCATTTTATCAATTCTACATAGTATGTTGCGTCAGACTTACCTGAGTTATTAACTGGAACACTGCGTCGAGCATCTATGATTCTTGGTGTCGAACTGGCTCCCACTGGCCTCAAGCCAATTTCAGCCAAGTTGTTTTCCACGTTCTCACAGAAAAGGCGAACTGAAACGTGCGCCAGAAGTTATAGAATTATTGCATGCGTAAATTTATTAATAACAATTCACTAACTGCTGGCTATTTCGGCTTCAATGTCATCATTATGAAGTGATTCGTGGTCTCCAATCTGCCAGCCGTCGTTCGTCAGATCCATTGTTTGAGGCATATTTTCATTAGATGTCCGAGCTGTTGTCAAATCAACGCTGTCCGCATTTGAGCTACTGTTGCTGTTGTTGCTTGAATTGTCCATTAGTCCGAATATAGGAGAGCGGTTTCTATTGTTTGAAGTACTTGCAGTTGGCTGCAAGAACTCTGCATTTGTAGGGACTCTATTGCAAGCATAGGGGGTGCACTTACCGGAGGAGACACTGAATCAGGAACGGAAATATTCCAAGCACCGGACATCGTGTATTTCAATCAAGAATTTAAAAACGCTATTTAGCAAATGAAATTCAGGCGGTCACAGCAAAATTAAATTGTATCGAAAGACAGCTGTTTGGCAGCTATCGCATTGTGAGGGGGGAAAACATAGTGTTGGAAACCGAAATGGCATTTGGCAGTTATCGATATGCTACACGTCACATCAAAACAATATATTGGCCACCAGAGGAATAAAGTGGAAAACTAACTGCAGTCACCATGGACAAGGATAAATTCACGCTTCAGTCAATTCGGCAAGATCTAATTGATAATAATCTGCAAGCGAAGGCTATTATACAGGTAAGTGATGAGCTCTAAAATAATACATGTACATATATACCTCATGTACAAATTCCCAATTGCAGGACATACTGAACAGTAGGTCTTCCATTGGTGAACTGGAGGAACTCAATGAGGCGGGGCGTGCCAAGTTGTCGGCAATTCGAAAAAACATTGAACGGCTGGACGATTGGGCTCGTGACATGGCTGACCCATCACTAGCAACAGAGGTGGACACCCATCGCGAGCAATTCTCCAAAACTTTACAAGCATTCCGCAAGGCCAACGTCTCCACCATGCTGGAGATCGAGAAGGCCAATCGTGAGGAGCTTATGGCCATCACGGGAGAGAGTGATCTGAGACAGCGTACAACGACGAGTGCGCGCCACAATCGGGGCAGTCTGGTGTCGCAGGAGAACGACGTGACAGAGAAAATGCTGGCCATATCGCGGCATCTCTCGGAAACAACGCAAAAGAGCGCGGTCACACTGGAGACCCTTGTCGCCTCCTCGCAGAACGTTGAGGCCACCAACGATGAGCTTCACAACACTGCCGGCACCATCACCCAGTCTGGCAAACTACTGAAGAAATATGGCCGGCGCGAGTGCACCGACAAGATGCTTTTGTGCTTTGCGTTTTGCCTGTTCCTTGCTTGTGTGTTTTACATTGTACAAAAGCGCCTGTTCTAGAATAATCACAAGGTCTGCATATCGGCCAATTGGTAGTTGAAAAATTTTAAATAGTTTATAAAACTAATAGGTGTATAATGTCCACAATGTGTGTAAAATGCTTTAATTTAAGAATTATTAATTACATAGGCACGTATTTAAGCGGAATAGCAAGAAATATTTATTTAAAGTCACGCCAAATCGTTTTTTTTTTTTCAATTAATACAAATAATGATCGATTTCTCTAGTAAGGACAGCGAGGAACACCGGCAGGATTTGTGAAACCGTTTGTGTTTACCATCCGGCAAATATCCTTGTACGAGCGCTGATGTTCCTGCACTCTAGCTCTGGACCTCTGATGCTGTCCATAGCTTTGATCGAAATAGCCCTGATATGAAGCGGGTCCTGTAGGGCTGTAATATCTGTTACTTTGAAGTCGTTGATCATAAAACGTTCTTCCGCCGATAGAAACCGATGCCATGCACAGGCAGATGATAAAATATGTAAATAGAATATGCATGTTTTTTTGTCTGTGTGACTCTGAATGAGCTGAATTTTAATTCGGTTGCTCTATTTATGGGATTTCTATAACCTTGCCCTAATTAAAGTGCCATTGGCTGAGACGAACTGATAACAGCATTGGTTTAAAATTAAAATTCAGTAAACTTGACGTTTGCCAACACTGCAATGCCGGTGTGCAACAGCTGACAGCACTGGCACAAATTGTTTGAGTTTGCTTTTGTTTAGATTGTAAAATTGCCGCAATTTAAAAAACTACTATTATGAGTCGCACTGAGGAAATATTCGAAGATCTAAAGTCGCACTTTCGAACTCATAGTAAAATACGCGAGCAGCGGCCGCACATGTCAAAGGTACTTCTTAATTGCACGCAAAACAATTTTGTCTGGCGTTGGCATTTTGTGAACTCAATTTGGTTTTTTTCGGCCTTAGGTGCATTCTGTATGCTGGAACGCCAATGGCTGCCACCTGGCCTCGGGCTCATTTGACAAGACTGTCGCTGTGTACTCCTTGGAGCGGGATCGCTTCGTCAAGAGCAACGTGTTCCGCGGCCACACTGCGTCCGTGGACCAATTGTGTTGGCACAAAACGAATCCGGACCAGTTCAGCACAGCTAGCGGGGACAAGACAGTGCGCATTTGGGATATACGAGTTGGCAAATGTGTTTCAGTCACAAACACCAAGGGCGAGAACATAAATATCGCCTGGTCACCGGATGGCAAGACGATTGCCGTGGGCAACAAGGAGGATTTGATTACATTCATTGACACGCGCACTAACAAAATACGCGTGGAGGAGCCGTTTAGCTTCGAGGTCAACGAGATATCGTGGAACAACACGAACGACTTGTTCTTTTTAACGAATGGCATGGGCTGCATGCACGTGCTTAACTATCCCAGCCTGGAGCACCAAATGACGCTAAAGGCGCATCCCGCCAATTGCATATGCATCGAGTTCGGGCCCACAGGTATACGACACTCGTGCTTCATTTTATAAGTGGGTATTTGTACAAAACGTTTTATTGCAGGCAAATACTTTGCGACGGGATCAGCGGATGCTCAGGTTTCACTCTGGGATGCCAACGAACTGGCCTGTTTGCGTATGATCAGCCGCCTGGAGTGGCCCGTACGCACCATATCGTTTAGCCACGATGAGCGGCTCATAGCCTCTGCCAGCGAGGATCTGGTGATAGACATTGCCTACACAGAGACGGGCGAGCGAGTCACCGATATTCATGTAGACGCGTCCACGTTCACGGTAGCGTGGCATCCCAAGCAGTATTTGCTGGCATATGCCTGCGACGAAAAGGAAACCATTGGCGATAGGCGACGAGATGTGGGTAATGTGAAGATATACGGTTTCCCGGAATAGCACAGAAGTTCGCATACTAAAAGAATCCGTAAGACTAAGTATTCTTGTCTAGTTACCATTCATGCAATTCGCAAATATTTAGCAGATTTAATTAAATCTAAACGACCATTACCAACTATGGTGTTCTTAATAACTAATATTAAGCAATTAATGTAGGTTAAATAAAAATCGGATATTGACAGTATTACTTTACTGATTGTATTCAATAGTACTTGAACTTACGTAAGTTATAGCTCAAGCAATTTACGATATTACAATTGACTTTAAGACCAAGCAGTAATATCAGTATTTATTTGCAGCATTAAGTAAGCCAACGAAACAGGAAGTAAACCATAAATAATATAAAAACCTACTTATTGTAGGTTGAGCTTGAAAAGAAAATGGAAACGTCAGTTGGCAGCGCGCCATTGGCCACATTAAGAGAAGCCAAAGCCCTATTGACACTTATTTTTAAAAATGTGTTAGCTGTATTTTGTAGCATAGTTAAAAATGCTTGCTCTGCCAATACTATCTGTACATTAAAACAACAGTCGTAATTATCTAAAAATCAACCAGATTTTAAATAGCTGTTCGATAATTTCGGACATTAACAACAGCCATTAACTAACACTCAGTAAGGAAATCACATTACGCCTAATCAGGGCTTTCAAGAAAGTCTCTTTAGTCTTTATGATAGCTGCCAAATCAAGGATTATAACAGAGAAGACGTAATTATTGTATCGTTATAAAGCATCGTAGCTTTGTGTCTGCGTTAAAAGACCCACAAATAGCATGCAAAAGCATTTGCAATTAGCCACCGACTCGACCAAAACCACCGCCAACTGGGCAATGTTGCCACAAACTGAAAAACCGCAACGAAGCAAATGTTGGCTATAAACAGAATTTCTGGCTTGTAATGAAAAGGCCTTGCAATTTGTAAAATTTCGACTAGTCAAGTGAAAATACTCTTTCACCTTGATGACTACAAAATTGGCGTGTCCTCTAGAAGATTTTACCATTATAATTTACAAATCACCATATATCTGAAAACGAACATATATATGTTTGTATATTTATAAGCTCGTTTGCTTTATGTATAATTATTATTTTGAGCACAGAGTACATCCTGATCGAGTGTCCTTGAATGCTCCACCGTTGCCATGTTTTTCGTTCCTCTTTATGCCTCTTAATTAATTACCAATTTAAGCATAAAAGCAAGTTTGAAAAGCCTTTTTAAGTTTTAAATAAAGTTCTATTTTGTAAATTGTTTTTGATTAAATTTAATTGAGCTTTTTATAGTACAATTGCAAATTGTTTTTGCAAACTGCGTTTAAAATTATAAAATTAATATTTAAATTATATTAAAATAAATGTTTATTATTTAAATAATTAACAATTTAGGCATAAAAGCAAGTTTGGAAAAACAATTTTTTTTAAATTAAATTACATTTTGTAAATTATTTATAATTAAATTTAATTGAGCTTAGTTTTTGCAAACTGCGTTTAAAATTATAAATATAAATTATTATTATTTAAATAATTACCAGTTTAAGCATAAATTTTAGCGAATTTTGAAAAGCCTTTTTAAGTTTTAAATTAAATTATATTTTGTAAATTATTTTCAATTAAAATTTAAATTTTATTACAATTTTAATATTTTATTACAATTACAATAAATTTATGCAAACTACGCTTAAAATTATAAATATAAATAATCATTATTAATTATTATTTATTATTATAATTTTATTTTATTATTATTATTATTATTATTATTATTATTTTTATTATTATAATGCCAACTGTCTCAAAATTATATTCTAAAATTTAAGTCTGATAACATTGGATTTTTTATAAAAAAAAATAATAATATTACTTCCAGGCACCTTAGAATCAATATGTCGAACGGAATTAGCTCAGACTCGATGGTCGTGACTCCTACAAATCGGCATTTTTTATAGGCGCCTTCAATTCACTTTGTAAGCCATTCTAGGCCAATAACGTCTCGAGTGAGTGCCTCTAATAAAAAATTGAATTTAAATAAATGGAGTCGAGGCCGTAAAAGGCCAACGGCACGAGCCGCCGGCACACGTTTCGAATCCGATTTGATTTGTTTGCCTGGAGGTATTGGATGCCCCCATGCCACAGCCAGCGTGTTCGCCCAGCACTTAGCCAAAATGTAATATGCAACAATCTTACGGCAGCGGCAAAGTTGAGAAGGCGCATAATCAACATCAGCGAAGCTTTCTAATAAATCGCCTGGGTAAAAATATGCCAGCTTCAATTTATTCATACAACGAGGAGGCTTTGATTAAAAATGCAGCAAACTGCATTGAGTTGATCCTTCTTCACTCAAATATCCTGGCAAAATTATGCACATGTTGTCGACAAGACAAGCTGCGACTAATGAAAACAGGCGGACAGACAGAGCAAAAGTGACTGCAAATTGGCAGTTGGTCTGTCGGGGGGAGCATGTGGCATTGATTTAGGCAATTAGCAGCCAACATTGTTGAGATTTCTCTCTGCTGCAGAATGGTCACATAGCTCATGCTTTCACGAGCTGTTTTTAATGGCCTTAATGGCTAAAAGTAAGGCGTCTATGGCAGGAAATGTGTCGCCTTTTAACTGTTCCTTTCATTGCGTGTCTTTGAGTGCGTGATTTTTAGTTGTTTTTTTTTTTTTAAATTGCTTACAAGCGTCAACAAGAGCTGAGTCTATTCAGGCTAAATCGTTTCTCTGGCTTATATATTTTTATGTGGCAGTTGTAAACTTTCGACAGCCACATTTTATATTTTATTATTTCAATATTCTACTGAATGGCCAATTTAATTTAGGCCGGTTTAAAAAGGTTTAGATTTGTTGTTCAATTAACAAGCTTCTCAGCTGCCCGACAAATATATGTATTTTTGGGGACAGCTCGAGAACTATCCGCAAAAACACTTTTGGCCTGCGGCTTCTTAAGACGCTTGTCAAAAACTTTATGAAAATGTAAGCTGTCTGTATATTGCTTGTGTGTATGTGTATGTGTATGTGTATGTGTATGTGTATGTGTATGTGTATGTGTATGTGTATGTGTATGTGTATGTGTTATCGCATGATAATCATGTGACAATGTGCGCACCAAATAAAATCTAAATTTTCGCATTTCATCCAGAGTCAAGAATGTCAATGTGTGTGTGTGTGTGTGTGTGTGTGGGTGTGTGTGTGTGAAAAGCCCGCAGCACTAGCTCTGTTTACAACTGTTAAATACGCATTTTGCACGCCCCAAACTTTTGATATCGACTCTAAAAAGTGAACTTCCTATCAAAGGGAACATTTAATGAAAAATAATATCAAATATTTAAAAACATGTTTATTGCTTATGTAAACACGCTGCCTAAGCCCATTGTCACACACGCCGTATTATCGAGTACCTGTCGCAAAAAGGAAAATTGCAAAAATCCAATTTGGTGTATTTATGTGCGGGGTTAATTCGTGCATAAAGATAAGGCACAACCCGAGGCGCCACAATAGACGGATGCGAGTGCTCCAACACGCTCGGCTCCACATAAACTCCCTCGCCTTTCTCCCGCTGCCCCTCCCATTGGCACCGGTGCAAAAAAACTTTTTCTATTTACAGCCCATCAAGTCGGCTTCATTTTCGTGCTATTTTTTGTTTTCTTTGTCTTTTTGTTTTCTTTTCACAGCCAGGTAAAGTTCGGATACCTTTGTCTACTCCTTCAGCATACTTGTTGGAACATTTTATGCGCTTTTTACAGTGCGTATCCTTTTTGCAAAGTCGGCTTACAGCCTTACCTTTTATTGCATTAGCAAAAAGTTGCAAAACAGACACACACAATGGAATAGACAAGTTTCGAGATGTCGAAATCTCTATGAGATCCCAGCCACGTTCCAGCTGCGAAAATTTGACTATTGTGCTTGGATGCTGTGGCTACTTTCAAGGACCTTCGCAGTTATTTCTATTGTGCAATTTACACTTAAATTTTCCGAGTCAGCTTTAACCAGTTAGTTGGTCCCCAAAAAAAACTGTGGGCCTACAAATGGCTGGACCCTTGGTCCGAGGGGCTTATGTCAGACAATACGTTATGGGGGCACATGTGTGTGTATGTGGAGCACACATTCTTTAGCTTTAAGCTTCAATGTTGACCATTTAAAAAATTGCGCAGAAATTTATTCTGCTGTGCTTCCAAGTGTCCTTATGGGATTTAAACATTTGTTTGGCATTTTGACAGTTTGCACTTCATTTAGCCCTGGCGGGCACTGGAGTATCCGTTGTACATAAAATTCCATCCAGTAGAATAAAAGGCTCAACTTGACCACGAGCTCAAATCATTTGCCAATTTTCTTACTTCTAGCTGTGGCCCGAATAAATACGAATTTATTGGTCATCTTCACATTTAAGGGGATTAGCTTTCGTTATTATTTTATTTTTTTCGTTATCAGAAATTTTCTTTTCTTTCTTTTTCACTTCTTGTTCTAGGTATATACATTTATATATTGTGCTGTCGAAATTGGCTTTTTGTATTTATGAACTGGAAATTTTGTATCAAAACATTTTACTTCTTTCTTTACAGCATAAAGACACAAATAACGAACTTAATTTTGTTTTATCATTAGACAGCTTTATAACTTAACTAAATGATTCTGCTTAGCATGAAAATTGCGCTAAATGAGGCCATAAATATATATAGGTCCCACAGGACTCCATAGATTTCAAATTTAGCTGTTTCTTGTGATTTTACATTATTTCAGCACAGCTGACATCAAATTCGATGACATTGCAAATTAGCCTGGCGGCAAAGTTTCACAACTTGCCAGCGCAACTTTTGCCAACTGAATTATTTGACTCTTGCCAGGAATCAAACCAATTAACGGCACATTTTCATTGTACCGTTGCCATATTCAGGTGGCATCGCGATAATTCACTTTGAAAGCATAAAGAACCAAATTGTGAAATATTTATGTGAAGACTCTAAAGCTTAAATGAGTTAAAAGTTTTTCCCCTGGCCCCTTGTTACTTTACAGGTGCGAAAAGTTTTTTTTTATATTTTTCCAGTTAACGTCAAAATGTCTGCTCTTCTAGGAATCTCATAAATCTTGATGTGCTTAAAGTGGTTTATTCATTAAATTGAAACGCTAAATTGCACAGCAGATTAAAAGAATACTTTTTACTTTGTATGGTTAAAATAAGTATTTGGCCAGATTGAAGGCCAGCCTTTAACTTAAAGACCGTTCGAACGGAATTTCGTGTTCTTTTTTCTGTCTGTTGTCTGTTTTCTTGGCCAGTTCGTGAAATCAAAGTTGTGACCCGCAACTGTAATACCGTTTTATTGCCATTGGCGGCGGCAACCCACTCAAAAGCTGAGGCGGTGGCTTTCTAGCACGAAACTTTGCCATTTGGCCAGAAATGCTTTTAATCTAACAACAAAGTTGCCTTCGAAGTTGGAAGTGCTCAGCCAACTTGGTATTTAGTTTTGTGAATTTAACTTGTCCTTGAAAGCCAAACGATAAGGTAGCTGGTTTCATATTACATAAGATACAAATTCATTTTGTTGTTCCTATTTTAACTTTGTGCAAACCTCTGCGGACTTTTATGTACAAAATTTAATCGAATCGCAACAAAATAGGAAGCGAAAACAGAAACGAGCAGTCTGACTAAGATGTGAAAATCTTTAAGTACTCGCGTGAAAATCGGAAAACTGATTTTGGTTAATCTATGTGCTTTGAGTCGACTTCATTTTAAGCTTAAAGTATAAAAAGTATGAACGTTGCAGTCGGGTGTCGCCGACAGCGCAATACAGTATAACGTCAATCACATATATAAAAAATAATGCATTTTGTGGAATCTAGAGAACAAACCTCGAAAATCAGTTCAGTTTTGACAAAGTTATGATATATTAATAGTTTCTCTATAGAATTTATACGGAAGTAACAACAAAACATAAATTACAGAAACCTAATATACTCTGTTCGATGCGCGAACGAGTATACAAGGCTATTTATAAATGCGGAGCCTTAAACAGCCAACGCAGTTGAATTAATTAAAAAACAAATACAAAACCTTTACTGCCAAATACGAAAAATAAGATGGCTTTTTTACCCTCAATAAAAATTAATTACCGTTGCGAGTCTGAAATGTTGGCTTTAATTATGACGCCCGCCCAAAGTGTAGGCCAAAAAATCAATAGAGCCGTAAAGCTGTGCTGGCAGGCCCGAAAACGTGTTAGAACATAAACTGCCGCACTGTCAGGTTTAAAGTGTTTAAGGCTAATCCTGGTTGATCTAAGAACTTGGGAATCTTTCGCAAATAATTTTCATTCCACTTGTCCGAGCACAAGTAGGCTTAGCGCTGGGTCATTTTAAGATTTGGGATTTTGTATTTTTTTTTAGTATTTATAGGAATAAATTAGTATCCGTATTATAATTCCAATTTGAGAGTCCGCAAAATAATTAAAATTCAGAAAGTGACATTATTTATGCACTTAAGTTGGGCGCACAAAACCACTTAAAAGTCATGAAAATATTATATTCCTGCAGCCATGAGGTGAAAGGGGGATGGGGGAATAGGGGTAGAAGCACTTGGCTTCTGTTGACTGTGTGTCTGCTAAACTGAATAACTGTTGAATTCTAATTATTGCACCGCGAGGCCTTTTATATACTAAGTATAAAATGGGTATAAGGACAGGGGAACTGCGAACCGTTCTGAATACATTGACATTGTTGCTGTTGTTGTTGTTGTTGGTGGCATCAAACAGATTTGGCTATCATAAACATTGTTGTGCACAATAAGTAAATTCAAAGCAATGGAAATCTGCGCGGCTCAATCAGTTTATCGATTTAATGCTGCTGTCATAAAACGCAAAATGTGAAACTGGCCAAGAAAAAAAAAACAAGAACAGGGATGGATGCAGAGACCTCGCCCTCTCCACTTTGTTACCCTTTGGCTTCAAGGGGCCATAAACTTCTCGCCATGGCCGGTAACCTGCGCACCGTTCGAGCCGCACAATGCGGGTGGGGACCTCGTTTGCCCCCAACTTGGATCGTTTTCCAACAGAAACCTAATACATTTTTTATACTTAATGCGAGTCATTTTAGAAAATTCGAAGCTGTGCGGGCATGTCGAGCCTGTGGCAAATGTTAAAGGATATTTAAAGGTCATGCTACCTTCAACTGGCCCGGGGTCTGTTCAATAAGCAGACGCTCTATTTTTTGATTGTCCATCATCGTCTTGAATGCTCTCCTTATTTGCTAGTAATTGAAAAATTCGGTAGAACATTCAATGACTTAATAGGACAATTCCATAAATACTGCACTGAAGGTGTGTCCTTATTCGGCTACAATCAGCTAGGTTCGCTTGTTCCCGGTGGAAAACGTTAGAAAGAATATTGCGACATCAGGTGCTGCAGTATCAAGTTTCGCTTTATTTTTCTTTTTAGACACACCTACACAAACATACATGAAATGATTTATTGGCCATATCTCGAATGCGTGCTCTCTTAAATTTCAGGCCAAAGTCTGCAGTTCATGGCTAAATAAAGCAACAAACTTTCCTATGACTGCTTTTATTGCCAAACGGGATAGCAACGTATAAAAAAAAATAATAATAATTATGTGTATTATTTCTGCAGTATTTCTGAAAAGTTTTTTTGTTGTATGGAATTTTCATCATAAATTAGTTTTTAACTTGAGTTAAATAACAAAAATTATCTCATCAAAATACCTCGCTCGTACAATCAAACTGAAGGCTGTACATAAAATATAAAATTCATTTTAGATTCAGTTTAAATTTAATGCAATTTGTACTTATAATAATGTACTATGATAATAATAATAGCTTGAGGTTAATGTTGACGGCTTAGTTAAGACCAACTAGTTTCCAATAATATTAAACAGTGTACTCCTTGTAATATGGGCTATTTCAATTAGGTTTAACACGTTTGGAATAACAAAATATCTGGATATCGATGTAACAAAAGCAAACAATTTTAATTAATTTCATCGACGACACTGCACGGCCAATTGGTTTGCTATTTGAATTTCGTAAATTAATTTCAATTCAACGTAGCGAAAATTAATTTTCCGTTTGTGTACACAGATTATTTGATTTCAATTGTTTGCACTGAAATTTCATTCAGCTTTAGCAAAAAAAAAAACACGCTTAAACCAGTTGAAATTCAAAATGAAAATGCAATCGAAATAAAAGGAATGGTAATATGTAATATGTTTCCATAGTTTGCAATTGGCCCATAAAATTTCCAGATTTGGACAGTTGGATTGCAAGCAGCTGGGCTTAGATAAATTTATGTTCGCAAGTTTGTTATTTAATGGGAATGCCAAAAAAAAAAAATCATGTTAAACGCTTTCATGTTTTGAAAGGAAATAAATGGAGCGAGTCCTTGCCGATTTAATGAAGCCTTACTGGAAATTCAAATCAAATGAAAGAATAAATTTTAAGAATGTTCATAATTTACGAACTAATTAATAATTGTGTAACCATTATTCGTTATTATGTCTGATTATTAAAAAATAAACAAAGTTTTTTATAATTAAAAAATAAAAACGTTTTGTAAACCTAAAGGAAGAATCTCATTCCCCATATATTGTGGAACTCGTTTCAATGAATACCCAAGTTTGTATTTGTTTCAGAACTTTGTTTTCGTTCTTTCGTTTGTTTCTACTCAACATTTTTATTTGCCTGCGCTAAAATACCGTTAAAGCAGCGACAAAACATTCATTGGGGGGCAATTTTAAAATGTATGTGATTTCCCCCATAAATTATATAACTTGATGGGTGCGCCAGTGGGCGTGTGTAATTGTGTATGTATCCTGCCCTGTAATTTTTCGATTCACTATTAAATTGTTTCGCTTTGCTAAGTTCGTGTCATTGTTCCTTTCTCGGCTGTTCCTTTAATTATCCCTAATTTATCACATGGCTTAATGACAATTTACAGTTCGGTTCGCCGCCCTTTCGAGCTTTCTCATGACGGCACCTTGCTAATAAATTGGTTCCCAGCTCAAAAGCGCCCGATTTCCGCTTCCGTCTGTTGTTCATTCCGTTGTTGCCAATTTATTTATGTATATTTTTTTTTGGTTTGCTTTTGTTAAAAATATTATAAATAGATCCTCTAATTTAATTTTACATTGCCAATATAAAGCAATTAGCCAAATTAGACATTTAAATTTACATATATACTCCATTTAATTATATATATATATATTTTTTTTTATTAAACATTTTTTTTTTTATAGATTTTTAAAACTAAACTAATATTGTCTTTGGTTACATTATATTATACGATACTTATAAAATATATAATCTATATAGCTGCAAATGAGCCGGAACATATAATTAATCGCAATATAATTGGTATTGCAATAGGTTTTAAAATTGTCTGCTGAAGTTATGAAAAAGGATATTGGGATTAAGTAGTGGTCACTGCCCTACAACCCTTGAGATAAAGCCAATTAGCAACATGGAAGAGTAAGGGAGAGTATATTGATATGTGGAGAAATGTTGAGATTTGATTGTATCGTCAATTTAGCTGTCTTTTGTTGGGATGAGGGAATCCCCAATTGAGGTGCCAACCATTAAAAAACAAATAAGTTTGCTCTAGTCGGTACCTCCCGACTAGGAGATACCCTGAACCCAGAATTGAACACATAAACACAAACTCTCGGCACTTAACGAGTATTGACTGGTTAAAAATTAAAAAAATTAACTTTGCCAAAACTCAACCGATTTTTATGAAAATTGTCTTCTTGTTCATGGATCGGTGTCTAGATGAATTCTACATTTCAGTTTTAGAATAAAATTTTTGGTCCAAATTCATGTAAACAATTTTCGAATATATACCCTAATGTACCCATATAAAGATAGGTCTCAACTTTCCCTACTTGTAAATTTGCAAAACTCAACCGATTTTCATAAGGATGGTCTTTTTGTTCTACATTTCAGTTTAAAATAAAATTTTTGGTCCAAATTCGTGTAAAAAATTTTCGAATATATACCATAGTGTACCCATATAAGGATAGGTCTCAACTTTCCCTAATCGTAACTTTGCCAAAACTCAACTGATTTTCATAAGGAAGGTCTTTTTGTTCATGGTTCGGTGTCTAGATGAATTCTACATTCCAGCTTAAAAATAAAATTTTTGGTCCAAATTCGTGTCAAAAATTTTAGAATATATACCCTAGAGTACCCATATAAGGATAGGTCTCAACTTTCCCTATTCGTAACTTTGCCAAAACTGAACCGATTTTCATAAGGAAGGTCTTTTTGTTCATGGTACGGTGTCTAGATGAATTCTACATCTCAGTTTAAAAACAAAATTTTTGGTCCAAATTCATGTAAAATTATTTCGAATATATACCATAGTGTACCCATATAAGGATAGGTCTCAACTTTCCCCAGTCGTAACTTTGCCAAAACTCAACCGATTTCCATAAGGAAGGTCTTTTTGTTCATGGTTCGGTGTCTAGATGAATTCTACATTTCAGTTTAAAAATAAAATTTTTGGTCCAAATTCATGTAAAAAATTTTAGAATATGTACCATAGTGTACCCATATAAGTATAGGTCTCAACTTTCCCCTGTCGTAACTTTGGCAAAACTCAACCGATTTTCATAAGGAAGGTCTTTTTGTTCATGGTTCGGTGTCTAGATGAATTCTACACTCCAGCTTAAAAATAAAATTTTTGGTCCAAATTCGTGTCAAAAATTTTCGAATATATACCCTAGTGTACCCATATAAGAATAGGTCTCAACTTTCCCCTGTCGTAACTTTGCCAAAACTCAACCTATTTTCATAAGGAAGGTCTTTTGGTTCGGTGTCTAGATGAATTCTACGTTTCAGTTTAAAAATAAAATTGTTGGTCCAAATTCATGTAAACAATTTCCGAATATATACCCTAATGTATCCATATAAGGATAGGTCTTAACTTTCCCTACTTGTAAATTTGCAAAACTCAACCGATTTCCATAAGAAAAGTCTTTTTGTTCATGGTTCGTTTTTAGTTATGCCTGAAAAACCGAGTCAATAAAGCGATAAATATCGATAGTAAAAAAACATTAAAAATTATCGATCATTTGAAGTGCCTAATTTGGTTGGCGAGCATGTGTGTAATAGTTTTGCTCGGGGGGATGTTAGCTGAGGAAATTTTAGCTGGGAAGTCGATATTAATACCGATTTGTAAGTGTTTTATAGACTAGCAGAGGTACTCAACCAAATCTGTTTATTGTCATAGTATTATATAATTTAATTAAGACAATATATTGTCAGTGTCGTTTCATACTCTGAACCCATTGAAAATGGGTAAAACAGGGTATTATGGTTTTGTTGAAATGTATGTAACAGGCAGAAGGAGGCATCTCCGACCACATAAAGTATATATATTCTTGATCAGGACGACGAGCTGAGTTGATATAGCCATGTCCGTCTGTCC
>SCDY01000261.1:74776-176014 GCA_004143825.1 Drosophila micromelanica
CGTCTGTCCGTCTGTATGAACGCAGCGATCTCGGAAACTACAAAAGCTAGAAAGCTGATCTTGGTCTCATTCAGTTCGTATATATTATACGCAATACCATAAAACCAAAAAATCGCAAATCAAATACTACAGACCTGCAAATTGGTTTGTACATAGATTTTGATGCCCCTAATAAGTCCTAAAATTCATAACGATCATACATTTCGTTTAGAAGAAAACAAGGATTTCGTTTCTGTACTGAGGGCACGCGCACCGAGGAAAGTGAGTGCTACGTGCATTTGTTTATATATGTGTGTGTGTGTATGTGTGAATTTGTGTATGTATGTGTAAACGAGCTGAAATGTTTATAGAACCAGATCGCAGGGTTCAGGGTATATCCTAGTCGGGCGGCCCCGACTAGAGCCTTCTCACTTGTTTTTATAATTGTAAGAGACATTAACAAAAATTAAATTAAATGAAAATTTTTTTTAGAGATAAAACTCAGATTATATTGTGTACCCGATGGAACTTGGTCTCCCGGGGGTTGGGAAATTTGCTGCCCCACTGTACAGGACGACATCAGAATATGTTAAGATTATTATCTAAGATCAGATTGGGGGTTCGTGTTGGCCAATTCTTTGGTTCTTACGTTCAGCTTTGAGCTCGTCTTTTTTCAATTGTCTTAACTTTGAGGAGATGAATTATGTATATAGTTACATCTCCTGATCGCAATAATAGACTCGATTCCATGTAACCTTTGATATTTTGTTATCAATAGATTTATTGAAATTGGTTGGGTTTGTGTTATTTGTTGGGACATGTTGTTGTTGGTTGTGTTGTTTCTATCGTTCGAGTATAAATCCCTATCGTGACGATGTCTTTCTTGGTATATTTCCCAAGCTTTCTTGTTGTCAACATTGTTTAGGATTTTAATGGCTTCCAGCTCTTGATTTCTTAGAAATATGGGGCACTTCCTATGCAATGCATGATGGGTGTTACTTATAAGTCCGTACTTATGGCAATTGACGCAGTTTATGTTATTGTTGCATTTTTCATCTAAATCTGTGTGTTCGTCCTCTCCACAATTGGCGCATGTTTTATTGATGTGTTTGCACACTTTGAAAATGTGTCCAAAGCGCAGGCATTTCAGACATCTCATCGGCAGGGGAATATAGGGACGGATAGGTATCTTCTCGTATCCAATAAATATGTTTTTGGGTAGTGCGAGGGCCTCAATAGTCACTACAATTAGTCCGGTCTCCTGATAAATATCGAAGACATTCCTGATGATTTTGCGCACTTCCACCACTTGTTGATTCCCCAGTTTTTTTTTAATTTCCACTTCAGGCATACCACGAAGATCCTTGGAGTAGATGACTCCCTTTACGTATGACGAGTGAATTCGAACATCGACGTTTATGCCAACGGAAAATCTTTTTAATTGTAGAATCTGATTTGCTTGTTGGCAGTTTTTGGTTTTAACCAATAGGCGACCTATGCGCGTTTTTTTGCATAGCTCAACTTCACCTCCACACGTGAAATCAATTACGCTCTTAATTAAGAACGGTGAAACATCCGAGAAGTTTTTGTCTTTGTCAACGCGTGTGATTGTTAAGAACTTGGGCCCAGGTGTTTCAATTTTTACCAATTTTGGTTTACGGCTATTCGATTGATTATCTAAGTTGATTTGATTAGTGGTACCCACCATGTGGGAGCCCGAAGGATCAACCATTTTTTGGTTATTTAGTTAATTATACCACTTATGTAAGCACTTGTCTTTTTTAAATCTTATTTTTAGTGTCGCAAACACGTCTATGTTCGCTGAATTCTGATATTGAACTGATTTTATGAATAATGTTCAAAAACTTTGCTTGCAATTCTACGGAATAGGTACAATGAAATTAATAATGAAGTTACGCGCAGTGAAGGTCAATCAATTATCCTCGATATGAGGCTCTCGCAAGCAGTTAATCGAATTTATTAGACCGGCTGTTTGTTATCAACCCCAGCAAAGTATGCAGCCTCAATACAATAGCTCCCTCCGCCCGCTCTCGCCAACAATAGGTTCATAATGTGCTGCATGGGCATCCACGTACATTGTGTGTGTGCCATACTGAGAAACTACACACATACACACGCACAGTCATCGACGCCAATATTAATGACCATGTCCTTGCGGTATTTGTTAGCGGGCAGGCCTCGGTTCGCGTCCATACATACATGTACATAAATTTGTGTATGTCACACAAGTCAAGTTTATCTTTATCATCGTCGTTAGCAGGCGTATTAGCCTGAAAAACTTCCTTTTGGCCAACACATGGCAATAACTTACCTAGTTGCCTTTTGATGAAGGATGGCAATTTTAGACTGTCCAACTGGAACAATGTAAATCAATTTATTATACACAAAACAAAAGAAAAACCCTTCGCTTTAAATATAAATTATGGATTATGTTATTTTGTTTTTTTCTTAAACACTCTTTTTATAGATCTGATCAATTAGGAATTCACTCACCCACACATTCATCCACACACAGAGTAGACAATGGGTGTGCCATTTTATTTTCCGAGACGTGAACATCAACGTCAATGTCAGTATCCATGTCCTGCCACATATGGCCATGTCCCTCTGTCCCTCTGTTCATGTGTTGTCGGTGTGCCTCTGTTTTGCTTTGTGTTGGCAGCTTGTTGTGTGCTTTATGCTGTTTCTGTCGTTCACTTGTTGGACCGCAAAACAAAAGCGAAAAGTCCACACAAAGTGGTCGCTAAAATAGATGGTAATTTCATTATTCAAATACAAAAAACGGAGAGCTCAAAGCATATAATAACTGACCAACTGACTGACTGACCAACTGACTGACTGACTGGCTGACTGACTGACTGACTGACAGACCGGCTTGGTGGCGTCTCTTTTAATGATTTGTTTACTATTGTTATCTTTGATGCACTCTATTATTAACTTACTGCTGCGTTCGTTGTGTCCTTCCTCTGTGAAATGCGTCGTATTTTTGTTTAGTTGCTCTCATTTGCCATGCTTTGCATTATTATACTCGTTCACAAAGTGGAAGTAGTAAATTGGTTCTGTGCAATGTCCGTCTGTCCGTCCGGATGAACGCAACTTTTTTCAGCGCTATTGAAGATAGAGACTTGAAACTGTGGATATATATACTTCTAGTTATCCTCTTAAGATTTTTGTGATAATACCCCGGCCACGCTCAGTAGAATACCCCCAAATGATCCTGCCCTTTAATATCGGATATGCCTATATCTCCCACAGTTTTTAAGCTAGGGTTACCAAATTTGAAACGTAAATAATTCGCTTTAATATTGGTAATAAAAATTTGGACTTGTAAAGCTCTCGGACACATACCTCTCATATTTGGAACACCCAACATTTTTGAAAAAAAAAAACATTTGCTCATTTAAGAAAAAATATTTTTTTATAAAATTACAAATTGCTACTTTGCATTTTAAATCGATGTTTCTGGCCATATTAAGTATAAAAAACAGATTTTAAACTGATTCTGAGGGCGACAAATATTTTATATATTTATATATATATTTTGTAAAAATGTATACTAAAATTCGACATGTAAAGCTTTCGGATACAGGTCTCATATTGGAAACACCCGTAAATTTTTAAAAACTGAACCGATATTCATACTTAATGTCATTCTGTTCATTATTTTTCATTAACACTATTAACTACAAATAAATTCAATGCATTTTTGAAAGAATGTTATATATTACTCCTTACTCATTTTTTTAATTTAGCCCATCCCCGCAAATTGCAAACATATAAATCTTCCCCAGTTCTAAAGCTATTCACAAAATAATATAACAATAATAATTTAAACGTGAACGAGTATAACGAAGTCGGCAACGCCTGCAGTCGGTCGTTCTTATTATTATTATTTTTTTTTTTTTCAAAAAAACCGAAATTAGTTTTGCAGTGCAACAAAGGGAAAAGTCCCTTAGTAGAGTTTGGTTGTGGTTGCAGTCCTTTATCCTTTCTTATTTGCAAAGGTATATTTAATGCTAAAGCTATAAATGCCGCTTTTAGTGTATAGAAGTTTTTGTTAATTTTAAGCAACTTTTGAACTGTATCCTTCATTTGATATCGTTTAATTAAAATCCAATCCATGTTCATGATAATAGTGTTAGATTGATTATGAGATCTCAGAACCTTTTGTTTCAAAAATTACCTAAATCATTTACTAATGGTAATTTTGTTAATCTGTGAATACCGGAGCTTTTATCAAATTGAGTTTCATGCCTAATCAAGCTACGTCATTCATTATTTACGTCTTACTATACTATATATATATGCCCTGTTGAATATGTAGCCTTCTTAGCAGTTATGTTAAGGCCTGTTTAGTTGGCCTCATTGGCTAAGTGGTTGAACAATTCATTTATTTTTCCGACCTTTGATTATTTTTCCACTTTAATTTATGACCTAGCATTAATAAATAAATATCTCATACCACTTTTAGATTTGTATAGGCTGTTGAATTGCGTATATTTTGATCTGTCGAAAACTAATTAATGCACTTTTAAATGTAATGGGATAATCACAAAAGTTTGGGCAATTAAGCAGCACTAAATGTTGAAGAGAGATTTGTGACCAGTCCAAATAATTTATTAAGAACTTTGATAATTAGAAGCAACTAAATGAAATTTTTCTATGTGGGATTTTCCACTCAACATGACTAAACGGACTAAACAAAACAAAAACTAACTAACACCCACCGTTTAATTATAATCCACTGTTGAAAGGAGGCAGTCCTTTTATATTAATACTCTTACAGCAGGCAACACAGCGGATAGATGAACTTATTGACCCTAAGATTTTGAGCGTGTTGGCTTTTGGCCCTGTGCGCTGTTTTCCCACACTTTGGTGGTATATATAACCTCAGCTTAATTTAATATATCAGCTGCTCAGAAGGTAGAAAGATGAGATAATCAACGAACATGCGGCTGCTTTCTAATTACATATTCGTACTAACCAGTAATGTTTAGTTAATATGGCCATAACATGTTCGTGAATATTGTAAATCACTTAGTTATCGGCAATTAATTTGCCTGCAGTGCGCGTAAATCCCTCAAATTCGGATACGAAAAAGCATTAATATTTTTGAACCTGCGTAAAACTCAACAATTGCACTACAACCTTTTAGCCGTTGATTTTGGCTTGTGGGACTTGTTAGCGGGTGTTAATAGCTCGCTTGCGTGTCGCGCAGCTAGTTGGCTGCTGACTGAATGGCTGTTCAATTAGTAACTAATAGAATTGTCTGTCACGCACATACATATCTCACACATCTGTTTGTTGGCCGGACTGCTGGGTGCCATCATTCATGTCGCTCAAACAATTGTTTAGTCGGACAAGTGAATTTGTCATGGTGTTAACGTAGAAACAAAGCCAAGGCCAACAAAAGCCAGTGTGCACAGAGATGCGAGAGAGAGAGAGAGAGAGAGGGACTCAGAGTGAGATAGATTGCACAAGATTGGCGTGGACCATAATCAATTTTGAGAAAAAATTTGCATTGCCTTGGTCCGTCTATTCGACTGAACAGTGGTGGGCATTTTAGCAGCTGATGGTCATGAAATGTTTTCTGTTTCAACTCACCCAATTTTGTATATTCATAAACTCAATATGTTTGGTTGGGACAAATTATCTAACTACAAATAGTGGCTTAAAAGTTACACACACACAATCATGATAGTCTTATCATGACATTATAAATTCTCTATACGGCTGTTGTTCTCCCTTTGTCAATGGCTGATAAGAAAAGATACAAAAACTGTTACTTAAAACATTGTGTTTGATATTTTCCAGAAGTGTGTATATATATTATGTATACATATATCTCTGTATGTGTATATGTTCAGTAAAATACACATACACATCAATGCGCACGCCTATCTCTCCAGTTTTTTACTTACGCGCTCTCTCGACATGTGTTGCCACTCACTGTGTTGTTTTGTATATGACATTGGGCAAGCGCTCCTCGCACCGCCTCTTTAGCTCAGTGGTAGAGCGTTGGTCTCGTAAACCAAAGGCCGTGAGTTCAACCCTCACAGGAGGCAATTACCCGAACACTTATTTTTTATTTGTTAAAAAGTAAAAGGTTTTCTTAATTTGTGTCAGAAAATATGTATTAGAAAAAAATTCGCTTGTTTTTAAAAATTTAAGTTATTTTGCACATGATTTTTCTTTTAACTATAATAAGTGGGTGGACTGCGCAATTGGATTTTCAACAAATGAGACACGATCTTTTCAAAATGTTGCTATCTTTGTCTTGCAGGCACACATCAGTTTCAACATCTACAAGTCGTAATTTGTATTGCTCATTTGGCCAACGCACTCTCAGAGCCTCTTTAGCTCAGTGGTAGAGCGTTGGTCTCGTAAACCAAAGGCCGTGAGTTCAACCCTCACAGGAGGCAACAATTGCTATGATATTTTTTTATTTTATTATTTTCATAAAATTGTAAAATCATTTAAAAAATTATTTAAATTTTCAATTTATTATATTTTATTTTTGTAATTTTCTATATTACAATTTTGGCTACATAAAAATCTAATGGTGCTACGTCGTGTGAAGTAAAAATATTCAAGTACTGCGGAAACCAAATTGTGTCGGAGTAATAAATAGTTCTAATGCGCAATTATTTGCCTTTACTGTTATTTTATGACCAACATACTCGCACAAATTCATACTTATACATGTACATTGAGCACGTTTGGGCCTTTAAAAATTACGGCAAACAAGAGTTGTACGTAGTGTTATAGTAAGTGATGCGGGCGCTCAACTCGTAAAAAAATACATATATCTGACCAATTCTAGGAGGGCGATGTGCTTGTGAGTGTGTGCATTACACACGCAATGACATTCGTTAGCGAATGTTGGTAGGATGAAGTTGAGGCAAATGTTTGTGACGCCATTAAAACGGGAAGTAAAAATAAATTCAAGCAAGCGAATAAATTAGCAAAAGCTGCCTAACCTTAAATATTTACCACAGAGCTTGCTGTTAATTAATCAGTGGGGTATATTTCGTGAGTCGCTTCTTTTTTATAAGTCAAGATTTGTTCTATAACGAAAGCTATTTACTTGGTAAATAAATAAATTAAACAATTTAAGAAATTAATTTTAAGCGGTGCAAGACCGATTTTTACAAGCAGTTTATTTAGATTTAAAAAGTAGCCTGGGTACATCTTAAGCTGTCAATTTTACCGCCATTTAGCCAGTTTTTGTGTAATGCAAAAGGGCACAAGACACGCAGCTTTTGGCTTTTTAATTATAAAGTTTTTAATGTCAATTAATGCGGGGTGATGTAAATACCCAAATTAAGCTCATCATATACCTCCCAGTTCATGTAAGGACGTTCTGAATTACCCATCTCGACATTGACCGCGAGTGTAGGCTGTAAATTAATGCGGTATTTGCGCCCCTGAAAAGTATGCTTAGTATTCAACAAAAGGGCTAACAAAATGGCAGATGGAGAATCATTTTTCCTCTTCACACAAAATGAAATGACATAAATTTAAAGCGTCTTGAGTCGACCTAGGAAAATTTGTATTTATGAATTAATAAGGCAACTGATGGAGCCTTGTGCTCGACATTAGCTTGTCAGAAGCAAACTTGGGTGCCCTGTGGCTGCAACTAATTGAAGGCGACAACAGTGTGACTGGCGCAATGTGAAGTTCCTTTCTTGCTTGCCAGGCTGGTGTTTTTTGTTGTTGTTCTTGCTGCTCATAATGAAGACAGACAGTGTCACAGTCAGAGCCCGCCAATGTGAACGTACCGAGGTAAAGACGTTCTGGCTAAATCAAATCAAGGTAATTTAGCGTAAAAGACAAAAAGCCGCCATTTCATTTTCATACTGACAGAGGGTTGACATACTCCCCATTTTGAAATTTATGAGCGAGGCATAGCTGACAGTAATTTATATGCGCATCTCTAGCTTTTTTCTTACTTTTGTCCGTGTTTTGATATGGCAGGCCCTTCCCCCTCCCCCCGCGCACTTTGCATATTGCGTTAGGCCTGGGCCTATAGTCAATAAACAGAATCCAAGAAAAATACGTGAGACGCCTCCGGTTGATGCTTAGTATGCAGGTGACGAGCATTACGCCCATTTCACTGACAGTCTGCTTTGCTGAGCCTTATGTTGCCTGATTTTCAAAAGGACGTCGCTGCACTCTTTTTTTTTTTTCCTTTACGTTTGCACTTTGGCTCTTTATGAAGCATACTTCAGCACACACGCACATTCAGAGGATAGCGGCATTTGCCATTTCTCGTTTAATTTCAACATTTTTTTGTAGTCGTCATCGCTGTTGCCCGCCTCTCAGCTGGCCTGGGCCAGGCGATGCGCGTGCCGAAAGGACATGAAGTGAGCCCTTTGTTTTCTACCCCTCTCACCCGGCTCACCTCGCTCGTTTGGCCCTGTGTAAAGTAAGTAAATGATTGTTGCCTGCCTTGAGTTTAAACAAATGCTGGATTGTTGTCGCTTTTTTTCAATGGTCGCCATTCATTTCGTTGCCTTTTCAGTTATTTAAATTTTTTTTGTTTTTGTTTTTAGCCATTTCACTGCCTCTAACATTGTATGACAAGCATTTTGTTCATGCACCTTTTGAATGACATTGTTTTTTTTCTGTGCCATTGTTTTGGTTGTGCCTTTAATTCTTCAATGATATTGTTTGCTGCTTTTTTCAACGTGTTATTTCATTTCAACGACAATGAGTTTTGTTAGCTGCTACAATTCAATGAATAAATGAAATGTCATAAATATCTAATTATGAGCTTATCATAAAGACTGAAGTGAATGCCAATTTGACTTCATTGTAATTGTGTCTTTGTCTTCGTTGCCGTTCCTTTTGTCTGTATTTTAGTTGCAATCCTTTAATGAAAAACACCTGTCTATCAAATTTACAGCTAAGCTGCTTACCTGCACATATTATAACAAAAAGTCGTTGTTTTATAGTTATTTTATTTGTAGTATATTTTTACATAAATTTAGCTTGTCGCACTTTGATAGACTGTTTGTCCTCTACATTGCTCCTGTTTATATATATGTATATATATAATATGTTTACTTTTTGTTAGGTAAAAGTTTACTTCGTTAAAGTTTATTAATACGTATGTATCATTTTGTGTAGTTTTCTTTTTTTATTACTCGTTCAATACTTGCTGAACTTAATTCTAAACATTTATAGATAATTCCATATCGACAATTGATTTAAATATATACGAATACACGCTACGTTTCCTCATCAACATAACTATATAGTGGGGCTTAATAGTTTCTTTTAGTATAATCGCAAACATTTCGCTATAATGTACATATACATACATCTGTGATACATACGTGAAAAGTTTTTTTTTATCGTTTTATACAATTATCGCTTTTGTTGTTCTCAAATTTTTAATTACATATCGTTCGTTCTTTTCAAGCATTTTGATTTGCTCGAATGACATCCAAATATATATGTGTATGTAAATATTTATTTGTGCTAATGAAATATCCATAAACAGAAAATGTGTGTCCTTGTCAGTAAGATAACAATTTCAGCAAGGCAAAATATTTTAATGATCGGCCATCATTGACAGCAATTTATTGATTGTTTTTTTGGTGGTTATAAAATTACATGCGCCTTTAAATTCAAACCCTCTTACTTTCGACACTTTACTTATCAGCATACAGAGTTCAGCAAATTTTTTGGTATGTTTATGCAAATTTTTATGGAAGTTCGTTAGGACAATTTTCCTTTAAATTTTTCTATAGATTCATATATGCAAATCCAAGCGAACCCAACACATACTTGATAAATATATATATGTAAATACCGTTGAAGAAAATTATAGTATATAGTATATCATATATCTGTCCATTTGGGGAACAAGGTAATTAAGTGAATTTTATTATTCTCAAGGTGGATAGTTTATGTTCCGCATATTCACAATTCATAAATAACAATGTTTAAATTATAGATTATAAAATATATTGAAGTTTTACTTGTAAATCCTTTTAATATTTTTCTATCCCGCAACACATTTTTCTGATACTTTTCGAACCTTTTGCACCCTCGACGTTCAGTTTTTAAAAACAAACAAAAAACTTACACATACATCATATATGTGTATAGTGAGTAGGTCTAAGATATTTCTATGTGGGTGTGTTCTTTTTTTTAAATTTTATTGGCTAATTATTCTTTCAATTGTCATTTTCTAAAGTGTTGTATTTCCTTGTATATTTTATTTTTATTTATATTAACTGCAATGCCTTCTTGTTGTACTATAAAGAAAATTTAAATTCTGTGTCTATTTGACTTTATTCTAATAATTTATGCTTCAACTATTTCAAAGTACAAGTGTATTCGGGTAGTCTAGTAATACTTTTGGTTTGCCATTTAGCTATGCCTGCAATACTCCCTAGCCGTCTTCTATCAAAGAAAAATGGGTATGCCATTAAAAGTACATATTTACTGAGTTTGTTATTTATTTAAGAAGTGACCCGTATTTAAATAGTTCATTTGAGTTGTATTGGTAAGATAGCTGGATAAACTTCTGGCCCTAAGTATATGTATAAATATGTTTGTAAATTTATTTCTACATTTGTTCAAACTACGTTTGTTTGTTTCTGTTTTCTTTCATTAACTTTTGTATTTCTCAATTTAAATTTCATATTTCCTGTGCTTGCTTTCGCAATTAATGTTATAACATATTAACCTTACGGATTCCGAGATATTTCAAGTACCTATATAGAACTTATGGCAAAGGACTCGTCTATCCGTAAGCTATCCATCACCTCTTTCATCAAAGTAATATTTTAAGTTAAGTTTTAGTTTAACACATTTATTGTTTAGCTTTGATTAATTGGAACTAGTAATTGGTAAATAAACAGGCTTCCAAGTTAAACCATTTGTTGTTGTATATTGTTTGGGGATTGTTACTTAAATTGTACGTTCAAAATGCTCCCATTGGAATTAAAGGTGGGCTTAAATCATGTAAGAGTATGTGGCATAGGATAAATATTTGTCCGTTCAAGAAATTCAAATTCAATTGAGATTGGGTTACGTTTACGTTTGCATACTTTGCTAAATACCTTTGTATATATACTTTTATTTCCGTTCATCATTAAATCTACTTTGATACCGAGCCTACAAGGGGTCAACTTCAGGGTGTTGTGACCGGGCAAGAGGAGAGTTGCGTGTTTAAATGATATTTGACGTTATCACAAAACTTAAGAAGAATCGGGCAAGCAACTGTTTAGTCCCGAATGAAAACAAATTCATTGTAGTGATTCCAGCGATTCTCCTCCGTATCCACGCCTGGCTTGGGCTCCGCCGCAGAGCCCGCAGTGCCGGAGCCGCAGCTGCCCGCCATGCGATAGCCCTGATCGTGAAGATTGTCAAAGGCCTGCTCGATGAAGCAGTGCTTTAGGAAGAAGCGCGATGTGTACCGATCCGGGCCACCGTGGTCGGGATCCCGTGACTCGTTCAGCGTATCGCCAAAGACCTCGCGGCACTGCGCCACCCGTCCGCAGACCAGGATGCGCGACAGCTTGCGGAACTTGACGTCAGCCAGGCCGTCCTTGCCGAACTGGAAGCTGCCGCGGTAGCCAATTGTGATGCAACCAGGTGGCCGGGCATCCCTCTCGCCACGTATGCACTCCAGCATGGCGCTCAATTTGAAGTGCTCGGCCTCGCGCTGCAGCCGCTGGCGTTCGCGGAAGCCCTCGGGCAGATTCAGTGCCTTGTCCCGCAGGAAGTCCAATATGTACCGGAAAAGGACACCGTCACGGTCCAGAAAATAACGGCCCTTGCTGTCCTTGGCCAGCGACTCGCGACCCTCAGGTCCAGCAAACAGCTCGTACAGCAGCGTCGCCTTGTCCTGCAGCAACGTTGCCAGTGTCGTCGTGTAGTGGACACCGCCAACATTCAGTTCGACAATTTCGGGCATTGCAACTGCTTTGTTTTGGTCTCACTAGTTGTTGTTGTTGTTACTGTTACTGTTTTGTCGGTGGCTTGTGGCACATATGGGAAACGCACTTGAATGGCTTAGCCTCACAGGACTTGCTTTTCGCACAGATTCCTTGTTGTTGTTGTTGCTGTTGGCTTAATGGCGTTGGCACGCGTTCTTATCTACCTTGATTTCGATCGACCGTTTTCGTCCGTTTCGCGTGTCCGCACTCGCCGAGCTCTCGTGTCGAACTGGCCTCCTGGCTGCTGCCAGCCAAGCATGCTCGCTGGTGTGGTGTAAAATGTGTGTGTATGCATTGTAGAAACTTTCCAAAGAGAGAGCCCCAGAGAGACAGCGAGACACAGAGAGTTAGTGAGAAAGAGAGGCGCATGAGTTGCGCACACGTTGCACTTGTTTTGTTATTGAATATTATTTTGTTTAACAAGTGGTTAAATTTTCCAATATTTAGCAATAATTTTGGGCATGGGCATCTGTGGAACACATTTTAACCTTGAATTAGCTGAGCGCCTTGATGAGTGAACTTTAATCGTTGCACGTTTCCAACACTCATACGCACCGTGGCACATCGAACTTTGTAAGTGGCAAAACTCTTTTTCAACACAGTTATTGCCAGCTCCTTCACTAAACGAAAAAAAAAGCAAAAACCTCAGTTGGCCATTTTTAGGGCAACAGGCGCTGACAATTTGACACCTTGGCACTGACATTTGCCCATTTACCCATTTACCCAGTTGGGCATAGCTCGGGCACAGCAAACGTGCCTCGCACGACCAAACGCAACTGGTTGAGGCTGCTTTTCTGGCCCCTCCAGTTTGTTTGGGCCTGTTTGGCTGGCTGCCAAGTGGACAGCCTGTGTGTGTGTGTGTGTGTGTGTGTGTGTGTGTGTGTGTGTGTGTGTGTGCCTGCATGGTCACGCTTACCTGGTGGCAGTGTTAAGAATTCATGTGCCTGTTGACAGACACTGAGCATTGCCTGTAGTGGGCATAGATTCGAGGGCACTCTGGCGCCATATTAGCCCCAGCTGGCCAACATAAAAATCAGTCAGAACCACTACATCAGCAGCGTAATAACTTTGTTCCACACACACACTGACTTCTAATTGAAGTGAAAAGTTTCGCTTGAGAAAACATGTTTGCCGCTGAAGGAGGATATTCTGAGCCAGCTGCGGCGACTGATTATGTACGTTGAACAGAGCCCAAACCCTTTATTTTTTTGGTGCGCGCTTCATTTGTTGTTCGACTTGTTTTCGTCCTGTGGCACACTCGGTTCATTTCCGTTTCCTACTGCCTTTGCCGCTTCGTGTGCCTAGCGGTTGATGCCCCATTCCATTCACGTGTTTTCGTTGGCTCGTCGTCGCTTATCAGTCGCCTGTTAGAGCGAGCCTACCACCCTGCCATCCTCCCACCCACACTCCCCTCCCGTTCGCCATCGTCTTCGAGTGTTTGCGCCGTAGAACTTGCGGTTTTTTCGGAACACATTAAGATGGCAGCAACAATTTACGCGCCATTACGCGGCACGTGTTTTGTGTATGTTAGGGAGGGACAGAGAGCAAGCGAGAGAGAGAGAGAGAGAGAGAGAGAGGGAGAGAGAGAGAGCGCGGGCAGAGAACATAAGTACTTTGGGGGCTAGTGTGAGTGCTCTTATGGCTGCGGTCTGTGGCCCACCCTCCTTGAGGCAGGCGTTGCGCAATCGTCCCGGCTGGATGCTTTTTGGTTGCCTGCAAAATTGATTTTGTTTGCCTATGTGTGTCTGTGTGTGTGTGTGCGTGTGTGTGTGCCTGTACTTGTCTGTAAGCATGTAGCATTTTGTTTTGACAACACGCCAAATTGTCGCTTCAGAGCCCAAAAGCAGCCCACGTGCTACCCCCGATTTGTTTGTTTACCTTTGCTGCCAATTTTGAGAATTGTATCGTAAAAAGCACAAGGAATTTAGAAAATTTTGAGCCCAACTTGAAGCTGTTTAAGCATATTTTCAGAAATATCTAAAGTCAGCATGAATAAATATCTGTCAAATTGCAAATTGGCAAGAAATCGATTGTCTAAAATAGCATTTTGTATCTCAAGGTTTTTGGCTGTCAATCAAATCTTTTGGTGCAAATTGTGAATTTGATTTTGTGCAACGATTTCGCTCAATGCCAAATTCCAATGCAAAACTGAAGCAGCACTTGTCAACAACGGAATTTCAGGCCAAGCAAATCAACAATACATACTTACTCTGTGTACACACAAACAAATTTCCAACACACACAACACCCGAAATTGACAGCCCTTAAATATTGACAGAACTAATGTAAGAGGAATTACAATTGCTGATGGAAAGTGGCGGGAGCCACCGATTAGCGGGGTAACTGATTCGTGCATCAGCTATTGATTTCTGGCGCGGCTGAGGTAGCTGCTGATGACTGTCCAATGTGAAGTGTGCTGGTGTAACTCGGCGATGGATAATTGCCAGAAGGACTCAAGGATATACAACTGCAACCACTAATGTGTGGCAATGTGATGAAGTTTGTTGGTGTAGTTATTTGCAGTGTCGGACATGTTGGGCTGCTTCATCCTGCCAGTGCATCCTCGAGATACTCGTATTCTGACAGGCGCCTGCACGCGCCGCTGCGCACGCAAGGAATGCAAATGTGCGCCGGGCTGCTGGGCAATTTAACACCATGCTGTCGTCGGCGTGAAGGCGCCGCGGGGAAGGACATGGACATGGCATGGCAATAGATTTAATGGCTATGGCTGCCTGCCTGGCCTGAGCTGGCGTGTAAATAAAAAATGCATAAGTATGCAGCGAACAGCAGCAAACAAAAAAGTGACGAGGCGAACGCTGCGACGGGCGATTGCAGTATTTATATAAAAAATCCCCGAAAGAGACAGAACGATATACATACGTATATGAAAAGGAACAGACAGTTTGTCTGCTTGTGTTATCGTAGAAGCTGATTTTATTTACGGCTTACAGCAACAGTTTGGTATTCGTCCGTCGTCCCTACGCCCATTCGCATGTTGCAATGGCATTGTATGCACGAAGGACATTCCCCAAAAGTGCTCGTAATACGTATGTATCCATTATGTGTGGGACTGTGCTGAAAATATATAGAAGCATTCGTTATAAAATATAAGAGACTTGCTTTATACAATTTGAGTGGATTATTCAAAGCTGACAAAATGAATGCCTTTCAGTCCGCCCCAGGCAACGGCAGTCAACACAAAACTAGTCGTAAATGTAAAACTATTTGCAGGCGATGTTTGCTTTTGATCAACTTTAAAGTTACAATTTCATTCATTACGTTGACATAAACCTATTAAAGTTTTTTGAAATAAATGACATGTTTCTTTCACCTTTGTTTAAACTTGTTGAATTTGAATGTAAAAAGGCGAGCATGTTTAAAAGTTTATTTTCCTGCCCCTAATCATAAATAATTGTTGGCTTTCAAGTTATGCGAGAATACAATTTAACGGAAAGGTATTTGGAAGTAAAAATATATATTCTTCAAAGCAAATTAATTGAAATTATAAACTTAAAACAAAATATATATTAGCACAAGTCAAAAAAAAAATATTTATAATTATAATAATTAGCTCAGTCGTATAGCGAAAATTAAATATTGCAAGAGAAAGTAATTTTTACGAATAAATGCGCTTTTCGAATTATCGGTGCTTACATTTAATGAGGCTTTTATGTTTCAATTGATTTCAATAAATATAATTATTTGTTTACAATTTACTATTCATTTAATATGAAAAGAAAAACAGAAACATTTACAAACTTTTTAATGCTAGATATTCTTTTAATTGTTTTATGTTTTATGTTTTATGTTTCTGTTTTTCTGAATGAATGAAATAAAATTACAAATTTGAAATTTTTGTAATTTTTTTCTTTTTTTTTGGATTTGTTAAGATTTTTTCGCATATCTCTTCAATTGTTTTTTTTTCAATCTAAGAAAAAATAAATACCAAATAAACCAAAACAGTGTAGTATTTTAAATATCATTTACGATTTTGAAGAGGTTTTATGCTTTTTGAATTGCAAATAAAATACAAATTAACTAAATATATAGAAATTTTTCTTAATAACGAGAGTTTTTCAATAGAACGACTGTATTTGATAGTTAGAAATTAAACAACAATTTTGTTTGCCTCTAATAACAAAAGGAATTATGTAAAAAATATAAGGTCGCAAGTATCAAGTTTTTTAATTCAATCTGTTCAATTTTTTTGTTAATTGGAAAGCATTGCACTTTTTTTAAGATACTGCGGCGAATTCAAGCATTGCTGCAAAATGTAATTTGCCCCAAATCTAGCATCAGCTTGATTCGATATTCGCCGCTCGTTTTCGCAGTTGTTTCAGACACTCGCAAAGCAACCATAAAATAAACTATAAAATAAATATAGCTCGCCTATAAAATTTACAAACAAAGAAAAGAAACATTGCAGTCCGTGTGTAATTATTGTTGAGTACATTGAAACGCAATTGAAACTGATTAATAATTTGATTTGATGTTTTGCTTTGGCAGCTGCAACAGCAGAAATCAGCGATCGGATGCCACAAAAATTCAGTGGGGATTGGCAGCTGCGCTGGGGTGGCCATTCCGGGGGCCACTGGGCCACTTCGTTGATTGCTCTGTGCGCCTTCGGAAGCCTGCTGGACATCTGTCGGACAGAGCGCACCAATGTGGGTGAGTTCTGTGCCAACAGAAACTATGCGAATTTATTGCTCTTTGCAAACAAAATGGTTATGTAATAGAAATTTTTACTGCGCCATGTAAATATGGCAACATTTATATATGTGTGTGTGTGTGTGTATCTGTGTGTGCGCGTATTTTTATGCCCCAACGAAACATATGGCAACCAAAAGCATCAACAGTGGAATGTTGTGAGTGCGGCGAATTCGTCAACTTTGTTTTGGCCATGTTGAATTCGTAAACAGAATTTGCATAGCAAAACAAAACAAGTAAAAGTGCCAGTCGCAATGCCCGACTAGAAGATACCCCATTTAAATGCTTCTGCATTCATAAATACAACAGCATTATTTTGAAATATATACTCTAATCAAATATTAATGTGAGCCAATTTTGGTGACTCTAGCTTTCATAATCTATTAAATAAGCTTTTAATGTGCGAGGTTGTTGTAGACTTTTGTCGAGCTTAGGAAAATCAATTGGGTTAATGAACATTTTGGGCGAACGAGTCTAAATTCGAAAAAGTTTCCAAGGACGACGCGTTCATACATACGGACACACAGATGGCCCTACAATACGGACATGGCTAAATTAATGAAGCTAATGAGGAAGAAACAAAAAAACAAAATGGTCAATAGAAAAGATGAAGCACCTGGCAATATATTTACATCCACTGGGGGAAAAAGAAATTTTATCATTCCTAGACTTAAAGTCTTACTGACGATAAATGATGATAAATAAGGAAAGTAAATCAGTAATATGTGAAAAACCCCATGGGGTTGAATACCAGTCATACTCAATAGCACACAAAGAGAGATTGCAGAATTAGATGAGAATTACAATAGCATAACAACTCCAAAGCTATGGTTTTAATCATAATTACTATTATATATATCATAAAGAAAATAAATGTAAGCCAAAGATTACAAGCCATAACAATAATTGGCAGTAATATCTAATAATAATATATATACCTTATGGATTGGAAATATCTGCTCCGGCCTTTGCACAAATCTAATATACCCATTTTGTGGCCATTTTCAATGGGTGCAACGCATAAACAGATGAAAATTCTATGAATAGCTTCTTGTAGTCCACATATGTGATTTTAATTTATTTATTAATTTAATAATTATATATATATATTTTTTTTTGTATTTTAGGACTTATCTATGAAAGCACTAATCCGGATCTTGAGAAAATCTTCCACTTGGCTATTGGCAAGGCGAATGAGGAGAACGAAGAGCTTAAATTGCACGGCGTGGCTGTAGCCATTGAGCCAAATAATGCCTTCGAAACCTCCAAAAAGTTGTGCAAAATGCTGCGGGTAGGCAAATGCATTAAATAGATTTAATTCTTTTTATAATTGACAAGAATATTGCAGCAAAATTTGGTTGCTGTTTTTGGACCCAGCACAAATCTGGCGGCTCGTCACGCGCTGAGCATTTGCGATGCGAAGGAGCTGCCCTTTCTGGACACACGCTGGGACTTTAGTGCCCAGCTGCCCACCATCAATCTGCATCCGCATCCGGCGCAACTGGGCGTAGCGCTCAAGGACTTGCTCACCTCACTGGGCTGGGAGAGCTTCACCATAATCTACGAGTCGGGCGAGTACCTGGCGACGGTCAACGAGCTGCTGCAGCTGTATGGGACGGCTGGACCGACGGTCACCCTGCGACGGTATGACCTGGACCTGAATGGCAACTATCGGAATGTGCTGCGACGCATACGCAACTCGCAGGACGATTCCTTTGTGGTCGTTGGCTCGATGGAGACGCTGCCGGAGTTCTTCAAGCAGGCGCAACAGGTGGGACTGCTGACCAGCGATTATCGCTATATAATTGGGAATCTAGATTGGCATACCATGGACCTGGAGCCATACCAGCATGCGGATGCGAACATTACAGGGATGCGCTTCGTTTCGCCAGAGAATGACCAGGTACTGGAGGTGGCCAAGGCACTGTACGAGAGTGAGGAGCCATTCCAAAATGGTAACAAAAAAAAAAGAGTTAAATTGCAATTTTATAACCATTTCAATTTCAATTAGTCCCGTCCAATTGAGAGTCCATTTACGTGTGCGAATATGAAAAATTGAATATGCTGCAAATATGATAAATGCAAATAACCATTAAGCCATTAATTCATTTCATCATGATATCCTTTATGGCTTTTACCCCCCCTTTTCGCAGTTTCCTGCCCTTTGACCAACAGCATGGCCCTGATCTACGACGGCATCCAGCTGCTGGCCGAAACGTACAAACATGTTAACTTCCGGCCCATTCCCCTGAGCTGTGGGGACGACAGTGCCTGGGACAAGGGCTACACGCTCGTCAACTATATGAAATCGGTGAATGATGCGGCAAACATGGCAAAAGCAACGATTCATAAAGCATAAACATTTACAGTTGAAGCTCAACGGCCTCACGGGCCCCATTCACTTTGACTATGAGGGACTGCGCACGGATTTCCAGCTGGAGGTCATCGAGTTGAGCGTCTCGGGCATGCAGCAAATTGGCCAATGGAGCAGCGAGGCCGGATTCGAAATGAATCGACCCGCCGCGTCGCACGCCCTCGAGCCAGATATGCGCTCGCTGATGAACAAAAGCTTTGTGGTGGTCACGGCCATTGTGGGTGGAATTTCTGGCAAACAGCCGATTGCTACCACTAAATAACTGATAATTTCATTTGGTGCAGAGCGAACCCTATGGCATGTTAAAGGAGACCGCCGAGAAGCTGGAGGGCAACGCTCAGTTCGAAGGCTTTGGCATCGAATTGATTGATGAGCTCGCCAAGAAGCTGGGCTTCAGCTACACCTTTTACTTGCAGCCGGACAATAAATATGGTGGCATAGATCCCAAAACTGGGGAATGGAACGGTATGCTGCGCGAATTAATGGACAACGTAAGTGCCTGCCCACTGCCTGGGGCATGACCATAAATCGAGTCGAACTCGTCCTGTGGTCATTTATATAAAACTTTTCCATAAAAATCGCACATTGTCATTGACACACTTGTGACATGGCCACGCCCCCTTCTCGCTGAGAACAAGCATTTCAACATTCGAAAAAGCATCTCAATTGGAAATTGTTGAAAATGAAACCCAATTTCATAGAACTCTGCGAATAAACTGAATGAATGAAATGAATATGTGTGTGTGTTTAAGGACATGTGAATAATGGTTTTTTAAATCGAAAACAACATTGAATTTAATTGAATCGGATTAAGTTAAAGCCGTGTTTATCATAATCAATTTTTATACCATACGCCGGATTTATTTACTTTGTATATTTACTTTGTATATATAATTTATGTGCCTCTCGATTGCGTATGCGTTTTATTTGCGTATTCATTTCAATTTGCATAGTAAAAATAATTGTACATTTTTAATTATGAATGGAATTTGCCAAACATTATTTATTAGCGTGCTGACATGGCCATAACTGATTTGACCATGACATCGGAGCGTGAGAGCGGCGTGGACTTTACCATTCCGTTCATGAATCTGGGTGAGTGCAACCTATTCAACATATTCGACTTCATATGTCTCATTTTGATTTTTTCCCAGGCATAGCTATTTTGTTTCGGAAGCCGATGAAGGAGCCCCCAAAGCTGTTCTCCTTTATGTCGCCCTTCTCGGGCGAGGTTTGGCTTTGGCTGGGTCTCGCTTACATGGGTGTATCCATCAGCATGTTTATTCTGGGCCGACTCTCCCCAGCCGAGTGGGACAATCCATATCCTTGTATCGAGGAGCCCACCGAACTGGAGAATCAATTTAGTTTTGCCAATTGCCTTTGGTTCTCGATTGGCGCCCTCCTGCAGCAAGGATCCGAGCTGGCTCCCAAGTGGGTGTCCTGCAAACGTTGCCCTAACGCCTTTTATACTGTTATCTGTTGTTCCAGAGCCTTTTCGACGCGTGCCGTGGCCTCCTCCTGGTGGTTTTTCACACTGATTCTGGTCTCCTCCTATACAGCGAACCTTGCTGCCTTTCTCACGGTGGAATCCCTCGTAACGCCAATAAATAATGCCGATGATTTATCAAAGAATAAAGGCGGCGTCAATTATGGGGCGAAAAATGGTGGCAGCACCTTCACCTTCTTCAAAGTAAGCAGCTACATTTGATACTTGCCACAAAAAAATAAAAAAATTGTATTATACCTTTCAGGACGCCAAATATCCCACCTACCAGAAGATGTATGAATTCATGAAGGACAACCCCGAATATATGACGAACTCAAATCAGGAAGGCGTCGATCGCGTCGAGAACAGCAACTACGCCTTCCTCATGGAGTCCACGACCATCGAGTACATCACAGAGCGACGCTGCACACTGACCCAGGTGGGCGCTCTCCTGGATGAGAAGGGCTACGGCATAGCCATGCGGAAAAGTGAGTTACCCCAAAATTGTTTGTATTGTGTTGTCCATAAAAATGCGCGTGCTCCTTAGACTGGCCCTATCGGGATGTGCTGAGTCAGGCGGTACTCGAGCTACAGGAGCAAGGTATGCTGACCAAAATGAAGACCAAATGGTGGAAGGAGAAGCGAGGCGGTGGCGCCTGCTCGGTAAGTGTTCGCATATCCGAAGAGCCTTTGCCTTTGCGCCTGGGTGTGAATGTGTTTGTGTGTGTGTGTGCGCGTGCAGGATGCAGGCGGCGATGCTGGCGCGGTGGCCCTTGAGATAAGCAATCTGGGCGGCGTTTACTTGGTCCTGGGCGTGGGAGCCGCCTTCGGCGTGTTCGTGTCCCTGCTGGAGATGTTGCTGGGCGTCAAGGAGCGCAGCAGTGAAAACAAGGTACAAGCGATGCTCTTCTTCTCTCTGGCACCCGTTCCCTTTAGCGACCATTTTCGCTTTACTATGTAGTTGGCCCGTATCCTTAAAAGCACACACAGACACACACACACAGACAGCTGCAGTGGCAGAAACGAACACCCCGTTGATATTCACATTCGATAACAATGAGCACAGGAGGAAAAGGATTCGGACGCCTCCTCGCTGGGCTTTGCGAATTTAGGTGGCGTGTATCTGGTGATGTTCGTGGGCAGCTGCTTTGCCAGTGTTTATGGCCTGATTAACTGTGTGCTCAGCATCTATTGGACCGCGCGAGAGAACAAGGTAACCACAACGCGATGTGGGCGATCTAAAAATATCTATATATGTTTAACAGCTACTCGTCTCCTTCGACGCTCTCCGATGCGTTGTTAGGGAAGTTTGTGTCATGACTAAAAATGGGCATGCTAAGGTCAATCGTAACTTAAATAACGTGCAAGTATAATATATATGCTTCAACAGCTTCTACAACGACTTATGGGGCCACTCAAAATACATCAACTCAACGACCTAACTCTTAATTTTCCAACTAAAACTCAAACCTCATGTCAGTCCTGAAGTATAACAAAAAGTTTGAACAATTTTCATTTGCAAATAATTCCAATAGTTATGCCATAAGATCTGCATGTCAGTTAACCGTTATAAATGCATGTCGCAAGTCGGAGCAATCAAATTTTTAGGGAGTTTTCTACATTCGCAGGTTAACTTCAAGGACGAATTGCTAGACGAGCTGCGTTTTATTTTAAAATGTTCTGGGAACACCAAGGCGGTTAAATACCCAAAGAACTCCGGCAGCAGCTCGCACTCGAGTGGCAGCTCCAAGTCGAAGGGCTCTTCGCTTTCTGTGGACACACTGCCAGAGGATCCATCAGATGCCGATGTGGAGGCAGTCAGAGAAAAGCGTGGAAAAAAGTAAAAGAGTTTTAGTACATTTTATCAATGCTTGTCTCAATGTGAAATACATTTTGTGTTTAGCTTTTCTTATAAGCTTTAAGCGTTCAAAGCTTTGTCGTTATGTTTCAAGTTTCAAACTATTCAGCTTTTGAAAGCGAACAATATATACTATACCATCTAACATAGATGGCGCTACTAAGATTTGGGAAAGTTTCAAATCCAATTAGGATTTAATGAAATACAGAAATGAGTAAAAAGTCAAAAGATTTTGTTTTCTTTTAAATACCAATATATTTAATATGTTTTATAGTATTGCATATACAAGTATAATGACTCATATTTAATAACATACACAATATCTATTGTTTATTTTGTATTTGGTTTTTGTTTCTTTGTATATCCGCTTTCCGTTTCTGGTAGACACTTAGATATTGAAAAGGTAAAATTGTACGTAGTTTTCGTATATATATATATGTATGTATATAGGTCTGTAAGTATATATAAACCTTGTTTGAATGTTTTGTATCTTTGTAGTGTGTATAAGTATGTGAGCTCCAGATGTGTATGTATTTATACTTTGTATAATACATGTTAATTATCCATTAAAGTAAGTATAAACTAGCTATAATGCATATAATTTTATGCAGTAAATACACACACACATACAGACGCATAAGCGCAAACACATTCAAAGGACTAATGAGGCGTAAAGATATTGCTATTTCTTTGCATAAATTATGATTACCTTAGTATTTTCGGTTTCTTAAATGCTATCTCATGTATTTTTAAATTTTATTATATGTATCTTTGCAATAGTTCTATTTAATCTTCAGTTTAAAAGTTGTATTTTCAGTTGCCAACATTTACCGACACGAACATGATTTAACACCCAAATAATCAATATTTTAAATAATATTTGTTTTCTACAATATTGCATACACCATAATGGAAAGAGCATTATTTTATTTGATATATCCGCCTTGTCCAGCAGCATTTGCATGGGTCAGAAGGTGTTCAATCACGAATTACATTATTTATGCTTAAATCACACAAAACACTTAGTAATCATAGTTATAAACACAATTGAATTAGCAATGATTATAATTGGAGTTTCCCTTAAGATTTGTAATGTAGATCCGTATAACTGTAAAAGTCTATATGTTTGATTATTCATACATATAACAAAATTAATATTAATTGGGCACTAAGCTCTTGCTTATCCGGTGTACCTAATGCTAATGCAAAGTTAAAGTTGAACTTATTAGGTTTTTATTTTTATTTAATTTCTTTTTGTGTATCTAATTTGATATCGAATTGCCTGGTTTTTTGCTCAATGTTATTGAACAGACATCAGGCGTCACTTCGGTGGGTGTGTCAACGATATAGTTGAGAAATGTATATAGTATCATTTGTTTTTGTTTTGCTTTGTAAGTATAAGAGTATAGAAAAGAGAAAAATTTTGCAAATAATATTTAACAATTACTGAACAGAAAAATAATTGTATTTTTATGATATATAGCTCTATTAAGTCTCATGTAGTTTGATTTCAGGTGTCGTTCTAAAGAAACTGTTGAATGTATGACGCTTTTATACTGAGTTTGAGTTCAAACATATCTTAGTGTGATTTTGAATTGAACAGAATTTAGTATTATTTGTTGTTTTATATTTTGTTTTATTTCTTCCTTTCAATGTTTGTAAGCTCGTAGAATTTGTCATTGGTCTCGTATAAAAGTATTTGAATTGTGTCCTTTTTTTGATTTATTTATAGGTTTGGCTAAAGCTAAAACATATACATACATACACTCATACATAAACAACAACAATTTGCTTACATTAGTATTTTAGATTTAATTTTCTTCTGGGATATCATATATTATTAATAACATATTGCATAGTTCTTAAAGCTTTTAGGCTAAATATATATTATAATTACACATTGAAAGCGTTTGCATTTTTGTAAAACTGTTCGCTACAAAGAGTTGGGAGAGTCAAGGAACCATATCAAATGATCCTGAGTTACTTTAGTTGAATATATATAACAAATTTTGGTGTTTCCTTTAAAAAGTATAAAGAAATGTAGTGTTTTTTAATTATGGGAACATTTCCCTTATATTGTCTAACTATACAAGTAAGTATATTTAAGTATGTATGTATATGAGTAAAATAGTTAATTTAGCTAAGGTGTACTTGTTACCATAGATTAATTTTGAAAAAAAAAAAACAAAATCTAATTTCATTTTTACTCAAAGCAATGAAAATTGTCTTAAGGTAAAGTGATTGATGTGTACATTGTAAATGTATTTATAGTTTATAAAATTATATAAAGTCTCCGTTTTTATTAGTTTCTGTGTAAATCGTTCAGTATTTGAATTTTACATCATGCGTGTGTTCTTTTAGATAGTGTTTTTATATGTTTTTATATCCATCTCAAAAAGTCATTAAAATAAATGCGTTTCTTTTGTTGGTTGTTGGTTTCTTATTGCTAAGTACCAAAGTGTTTTCTGTATCCAACTGTCTTTGCTGATGTAGTAAATAGTTTTTTTTTTGGTTGTAGTTGCACATATATATATATATATATATGTCAGTAGTTTCATTCTATGGTGGGGCTTTGCTTGTAGTTTTAGGTTACTGAGTTGTTTTGCCTATTATTTGGCTAAAGTTATCTAAAGATTTTTATCTAACTATTCAAAAGTAAACGTCGCTTGTCCGGAACTTTAGAGAAAGGCTTTTAAAATTGCTAAACGTTTGCGGAATGACAGAAAGTCGCATGCGGAATTCTCACACACAACTTACATCCTGAATAAGCTGTTGTTGTTGCATTCGTGTGTGTGAGTGCGTGTGTGTTTGTGAGCGTGTCTGTGTGCCTCTGCTTATGTGTGGTCCTCTCAAATGACACTCATGCGACGCCTGCCATTTCCGTAGCCCTCGGCTCAGTTGGAGTTGGCCAACGTTTCGTGACACACCTCCATATAGTCTGGGTCGTGCATTATGCCCTTTATCATGTCCTTGAGCATTGTGTATCGTGGAAATATCGGATATATCTTTGAGCTGCCGTACTCTTCCTGTAACGATGCGGAAACGCAACAAAGAAGCAAAGGAAAAAGTTTTTCGTTAGGGTCAGGTCAGTTCATGTCACTTCTCTGTGCTCACCTTTAGCACGCGTATCAAGTGCCGCAAGCCCAGATACTTTTTCAGCAAGCGATACAAGTCATTAATCAGCTGTGTGTTCTCGTGCTCGATTTGTGCCGTTGTCATATCTGTGGACAATGCTCTTAATCACACTGTTCAAGCTAGAAACCGTTATTGACTTACGCTCCAAACGCTCCATGCGCTCCCGACGCTCAGCGGCCTCCTCAGCCAATCTTGCCGACGTTTTTACGCCCTCACCAGACTTCTGGGTCTTCTCCATAATTGAACAGGCGCGCATTACGTATGAGGGTACGGTTTCCTGTTTCTCCTGTCGGGGAATATCCACTAACGTCCAGTACTGAGTCTCCAGGCGTATAACTTCCTATTAGAAAACGAGATGTATCTTACATATTTGAATCTCACATCGCAAATAAAATACGAACTTTTATCATTAGCTTAAGCATGGGATAGCGCTGAAAGATGTTACGATGACTCTTCGAATCCCCGTACTTGTTCATTAGGTTGATCAGTGCCTTCTTTACCGTATCATATGACTCCTCTAGGCGCAAGCGAAGCGAACGTAGACGTTCATTTGTCTCAATGACCTCATCACGAGTCATTCCGCTGGGTGCACCTTCATCTTTGACATCCTGGACAATACGACGCACGCTCTGCGTGAATTTCCCAACAAAGTTTGTAGTTGCTATTAACCGATTATTGATAAAAAGAAAGAATGTTTAATGTTACATCTTAATAGCGTTAGTTAAAAATACTATTGTACGGAAATTGCACGATACACTGTCATTCAATATGGAAATGTCAGAAAACTCGTGCATTAACCTTCTGTCTCTTATTCTGCGATTCATGCGGAAATTGTTCGTCTATGGGTAATGGGAGTCGAACTATTATGCCATGATGATTCGCATGCAGCATTAAAAATATTACACACAACAACACACTGCGCGCGCGCCCACCACATATATAACATAAATTGTTTTTTCTTGCTTTGAGAAGACGATCAAACAACACTTCTGTTTCTTTGCGCGAGATTCGAACCCACGAGACATAATTTATACGCAAAGAGCGCGGTACTCAGCGCACTGCACCACAGCCACCACAAAACGTTCGTTGGCTAGCGTACGTTTTCATAGACTATATACATATGTTGTGTTTTTATTTTTATTCGGCATACAGCTGTTTTTATTTTTCTTTAATATATGCATGTTTTTGGCATGTCAAATTTTTTGTATATCTTTTTTTTTTGTTGATTAAAAAAATTGTATTTTATTTTATTTTTATTTTATTAAATCCCAGAATATTTTTTCAAACGCCTTTTAAAACCAATTTAAACGTGCACAATCCATTAAAAATATATCTTGAATAAAACATGATATTTCTGCCAAGAAAAAACGCGTTGTATAAATAATAAAAATTTAAATAAACATGAAAAGCACATCAGTTTTAATGAAAATTAAATGCATTATGCATCATTATTAAACAAAAAGGCGCAAAATCATTACAAAAAAACATAAATTGAGTAATGTGTAATTAATAATTGCATTTCAAAATTATAGAAAACGTGACATTTTATGGCATTGAATAGACGTCACCGAAAAAGGTGCATGTTTGCTTAAGAGTAGATTAGTCATTTGTTTTTTGTTCAGCTATTATTTAGTATTTATTTTTGTTAATCCTCTACGAAGTCTATTTGTGAATTTTTTCTTTTCTGACTTGTGCGTATATAAAACAAACAAATTGTTTGATAGCACCGTTGATGAATCAGCTATAACAAAAAAATGAAAAACAGTATTTAGTACCTAGTGTAAAATTTTAATCCTCAGAAATTTTTAAGACAAAGAGTGTATTTGCGAGAGCAGTCTCGCATCTCCCGCTTCACGAATGGCAACTAGTGCGAGTAAAATTATAAAGATCTTTTAGTATTTCGTAGAATTTCCGACGATCAACACACGACGGTCAAAACAAGTGAGCGAAAGACGAATATGTAAATGAAAACGAACAACATACATACATTCAAAAGAAACATATGAAAACTTTTGTATAGAGAACATGAGAATAAAAATCGAAAGCCAAAGTGTCAACGAACGGGCGCTTTATTGACTTTAATTGCTACCAAAATAATCTCTAATTGATTGATATAAGAATGTTATAAATACAACAGTTGCGTATAAAGACAGCTGAATTTAAAACAACGCTGAAATTTATCGAAAAAGAAAAGAACCAGAGAGAGTGGTGTGAAAGTGTTGAAAAATTTCATATATTTATGTATGCATCTACATCTGTATATATATGGTTATACAATTTATAATCCGCTTAATGATCTCCCAGTTGTATTTTTTGTTTAATTAATTGCACTTGTTTTTGCCTTCTTCAAAAGTTGGTCATCGTTGACATCGTTATTGACTTTATATTGTTATACTCATTCACGAAGTAAAAAGAGTATATTAGGTTTGTGCAACTTCCATCCCTCCGCCCGTATAAACTTAATTTTTCGTTATACCCGAGTCAATAAAAGAGTTAAAAGGCACAAAAATCGGTTAAATTAAATATGTTATTTTTAGAGAACTTTACTTGAGTGTTGTCAGATGACCAAGTAAAGTTTCAATTGTGACGTTTGGTTTTTTTATGCTCGTTTCTTATTATTATTATTATTATTATTATTATTATTACACTGACGGGTATTGAGCTATCGATTTAAACCGACTTTTTTTGCTGTTGTAATTTGCAACTGCAAAGCTGCAAATAATACGTGTTTGTATTGCTTGATCACGATTTTGCTTATTTGCATAATTTAAATTATATTTACAACTTTTTTCATCTTATATTTGAATAGCTTTTTGCTAGCAACGCATAATAATATACATACAGTATGTTGAGCATTAAATTTGTATTTTATTTTTCCAAAGCTAAAAAGTTCACGATTTTGATTTTCTTTAAATATAAATAAACGTGATGTGGAAAATATTCAATAAAGATAAATATTTGCACAAGGCGACCTTCAATGTTTGTTTTATGTTTACTCCCTTATGGGAATAATTAACTTGTTTGCTTTATCTAAAAGTTAAGCATCTTATTTATGGATACAATTTGTATTTTATTATAATTGTTCATTTTTGACGTCAGCACGTCAAAGAAAGAAATGTTCACCACATTTTATGCAATATTGTTTACGTCAGCGAAGTCATCAATAGCTCTAAATTTACTCGATGGTGACTTATTTTGCAATTATTATTAAAGTCCGTTAAGCAAATCAAAAAAAGCGCACGAAACAAAAGCATTCTCATTAAATGACATTTTCGATAAAAACCCAAGAAAACTGGTGTCACTTGGTAAACTCGTTTCTCATCGCCCAATGTGCGAATCTAGACCAGTCCTACTACCAGGAGTGCCAGTGCCAGTGCCAGTTTACCAGATATCAATATGGTAACGATCGTACGTGTTAATATGCATAATATGAGACAAGATATATATGTATGAGAGCAGACTGTTCTTATTGTCAACTTGCTAATGCCACTAGAGCCACTGATAATGCACTCAGATAGCGAACATCTTTGGTTCGCTCTCTTTCTCGCTCTCTCTCTCTCTCTCTCTCTCTCTCTCTCTCTCTCTCTCTCTCTGTTGAAACCTTTATCGCAACCTGACGACCTTGTTGGCGCTCCCATAACTGACAAAAGCTCGTTGCCCGCCAGGTTGCAACCAAACAGCTCCACTCGGCTTCACTCCCCGGTTCAAGTGCTGCTGATATGAGCAACGACAAATGTGTGAATGCGGCATTTGTACTCAATTCGCGTTTTATTCTCAGCGAATCGGTCGAGAGCGGAGCGACGACAACTAATCAGCTTTTGTTTACCTTTGGCTTGCTGCTGGCACTCCCTGTTGCCCTTGGTACCCCGTCGGCAGACAGTGTAAACCGGTTGTTGCTAATTTGGCAAAAAACACAAACACACATACATAAAAACAAACAAACAAACAAGACAAAAACAAAATGTGTATTGTACGAAGAATTTTGGTTGTTGTCATTTCAGCCGCAGCCTAAAACTTAGTGAGCACATGCAAACATACTTAAATATGAGCTTATGTATGTGTACAAACATATCGAATTATGCGCACACATACAAAAGCAAAAGCACACAACACAACGACAACTTTGAACGAAACGTGTCTCCAGTTGTTCATCCACAGTGTCTTCATTCTTCAGTCTCATTTTGTGCTCGACTGACTGCAGTACTCAAAATATTCGTAGTGTGAGTCGAATTTATGTAGCCACATATCTCAAAGATAATTTTATATACATAAACACGGGCAGAAACTATTTGCAATGTTTTATACATAAGAGGGCGTGTGTGTGTGTGTGTGAATTTACAATTTGTCAAGTCTACCCATATTGATATTTGTGCGTGGGAATCAATGTGTATCTAAACCACTCGGCATATTTGAAAATCAGTATTTTGCCAAAATACTTTTTATTTGCCCAAAATGCTATACATGTTCAATTTGATGGAATATTGGAATATCTGTACTCAAATTGGAGAGTGTTGTTTGTTTAAGCCCTTTTTCAATTTTAGCCGCCAAACTGCGTTACTTCTCGCATATTTGCTATTCACGTTTCTCTTCATTGCATATTCGTTTTCAGTGTTTACACAAATTTTTATTTTTTTTTTTTTGTGTTTTGCTCTTGTGTGTCTTATCTACTTGTATACATTTGTTTTGCACAGTACTTTATAGAAATAACTCTCTTCAGTGACGCATTTTCGCACAACGAGAGGAATTGGGTTTTTACAAGTTATTCATCAATGAATGAATCAGGCTTATGCTTTTTTGACAGTTAATGATTCAGTAAACCAACGACATGTGCATCAATTAGCCGTAAAAGACAGTAGAAATAAGTATACGGTATCTGCATTAACATTCCACGGCAATTGTACAAAAAAACTCACTCCTCAATAAATTGAAATACAAATGCCTTAAAACAAACTACATTAAATCTTTGAATAGGTAATTCAAACATAATTAATTGAGTTAAATAACTAACATAAATAAAAGCTAATCTCAATCTTAACTAATAATAAAATAATCCAATTAACGAGTTAGTTTTGAGACTTTCATGGTTTAAATATTTTAAATAGCAAATGCTTTATTTGTATACTAAATCACGCAAAGGTTTCAAGTTGAAGAATGCTTCAATGGTTGAGTATCTGGCAAAACCAGTCGTATCTGCCATTATGTTTATTGAATAGCCAGTTCTTTTATTTGATTTTGATGATGTCATGAACAGTCGATTGCACTTTCAACTAATGCATCTAAACAGAAATCCTTTAATTAAAATGCTTAATTGGTCGTAATCAATTGCGTGTTCGTATCGTTGAAATTTTAATTGATATGGCAGAGGATATGGAAATTATCCATTCCTCTAAATTCAAATGCAAATCTAATTGCCATGTATTTTTGTGCAGATGTATATCACAATTATATATAATTAAGCTGCTATTCTGGGTGCCAACAACAATTACGTGGTTATTATAGTTAATGAAAAGTTTGTTGGGGTCGAAACAACTTGAATGAGCTATAAAACAAAATTTAAAAAAATATATAGTATATCTGCGATTGGGACTATCTTTTAACTTAATTGGAATCATAATGGTCATGGCTTATGCACAACGAAATTACTTGAGATCTGGTCGACTTCATATGTTTCCAGAATGAGATCATAATGCATGAGGTAATACTAGGCCATAATACTGGAAAATAGCCAAACAATGACAGATTGCTTGAAATGAACATATGTAAGCAAAAAGTTGAGTAAGCCATGTGTTTTATCCGTTTTAGTTTTTTTTGTAAAAATAAAGTGAAATAACATAGAACCATCTTTGAATTTTGTTCAAACATAATTTAGTATTTTTCATATGATGTCTAATGTCTGCCAAACGAAACGAAGAACATCAAGCCCACAATCCCTCCGGCAGTGCCCATTAATCAGGGAACTAAATGCGCTTACGAATGTGACAACATTTCACAAATCTTAGTGGCACGTGTTTATTCCCCTTTGATATTTGTACGCGTAACTCCTCCCCCTGTAATCGCTTTGTATGCGACTAGCTGGGCAAATGTTTGCTCAGCTCGTTTTAATTAGTTCACGCTGGAGCCCTTTGTTTCACTAATTGACCGCATTTGGTAACATTGACAGCAGTGACTAGCCAGTTTGTCCCAAAGCTAAAGCTCTCCCCAAAAAGGGGCGTGTCCATCATTGCCGGGTAACTGTTTGCTACGGGTTTGATTTATTGAATTCGTGCGATGTGCCCAAGCATTCAGATTGAGCTAAATCGATGGTGACAAAATGCAAACTGCAGTCGTGACCTACAAAATAATTTATGGATTGATGATTTATTTCAAACCAGGTGCGCGTGGGAGTAAGCTAAAACGCGTCCCGTAATAAATGTGCGAAAATCGAAGCTTGAAGGCAATAATTTCACAGATTAGTCATATTAAAAGCCCCAGCTGCCACATAATCGGGTAAAATCAAGTACATAAACAGAGCGTGAAACTATAATAATAAAGATTTAGTTTAAAAAAAATGACAATGTTAATGGGAATGAGAATGAGAACCGCTTGAAGCTTTACAAAACCAGTAATAGATATATAGATATATATAGATATATTTCTTGGGGTTGCCGATGCTAAGACCCTTTTTACCCATTTACTTAGATGATTAGTTATTCATAAACTTATTGACAAGCTGATATGCTCACTTTCGTTCAGTCCATGATATTGTATTTTTAGCTGAATAGAATTTGCACTAAAATTCAGGTTTTAGTACTTTTTGCAACTTTATTAAACTTTCAAACATTTCGGTCGATATCCAATGGGGCGAATGCGTAACATGTCGATTGTTAAATTCAATTGTTACGATAAATTGGTTACATTTTCGCCACTTTCAAGCAAATTTGCAATGCAGAATAAACATTAAATTCAATGTAAGTGGCTGTATTTGAAAATTTAATGTACACTCCGGTCCAATGCTTTAGCGCCACTGAATATTTGATATAAGTGTATTTGTATGGCACTCGAGGGAAATTCATGCGGTGTATGTGTATTTGCACACATACATACATACATACATATGTATATATGAATGCGGATCTATATTTGCTTGTGCGCGGCATTCTCATTAAAACTTGAAGTCACTTTTGCCGCCGTCATTCGATGCTACTACTTTCTTTGCATTATTTAAAGCAACAACAGCCTCCTTTTTAGGCGTGTGTGTGTGGGTGTGTGTGTGCGTGTGTACTTGGCTTGACAGACCTGAAATCTTGGTAGCCCCTACAGGCAGCACAAATAGATGAGTGCCACGCCACAGGAGCAAACAAAGGGAGCCCAAAGGCACTTGTTGGAGCTACAGATGCAGCCTGGCAGCTACAGTGGAACCCCCAAATGAGAAATGTGGTTGTGAATTTGGTTAAGCCTAAGTTTGCTTTTGCCTAGCTGAGGCCCAATTTGAGCACTTGACTCGCACAAAATACACAGTTCACTGAATGTCCTTAGCACAAAAGTAAAACGGGGGGTGAATACTAACAGACACCCAATTGGATTCGCAACTTGACAGAGAGGTTGTGACACGCATGCTGTGCCAGTAACAACATCGATAGACAGGCAGACAGACAGACAGACAACAATTAGAGCAGCAACAACGATTGTATTGGCGCATCACAGCGACAACAGCATTGATGCTTATCAGCAACAAAAAAAAACCAAAAAACAACTTCGACAACCAGCTGTCAACTTGTGCAAACTAAACAACCTCACACACGCACACACACCAACACACACACACGCACGGACAGAAGAGTACGCATTCAGCCATCGAGACAAATTGACAGACAATTTAGCTGTCAATTGTGCGTCTTTCGTTCGGCGGTCGCTCGGCGGCTCGGTGACTCCGTCGGCAGCCGCAGGAAACAACTTGGCATTAATTTGCCTCGTCCTGTGAGCAACAAATGCAAAACAGCACAAAATAAAAATGGCCATTTGATGGCCGTTAAGCTGCTCAGCAATAAGCCCAATAAGCAACCAGTAAGAAAGTTGCCGTCGGCCATTACCGACTGCATTATACTCATTCACGGTTTTCAGAAATTTGAAATTAGTCGACATTTAAAGAAGGTGACCAGTAATCTACTCGAAAATTTTGGTGTCTCTAGCTCTGAAAATGTGGAATTCGTGCGATTCGTGGGACGGGAGCGCTGGGTGCGTTACAGTGGGCGTGGCCGGTATACCAAGGACGCAATCTTTTAGGGAGGTCGTCAGCCATCTACCAAGTTTATTCTGACTGTATCTTTAAAATGTTAGATTTTGTCGATTAGCTACTTTAGGCTAAATCGGATTGCCACGCCCCCAGAGGACGCAGCTCAAAATCCTTATCTGACGAGTAAAACCAATACACTCGTTCACGAAGTGAAAAGTGAGATGCTCCAAGCGGGTAGAGAAAAAAAAGCTGCCCTTTTGCCCTCTTCAAGAGCGGGAAAAACGCGGCAGTAAATAAACAGCTGTTTATTGCACTGCGTTTGTTTAAGCCTGCTCTCCATATAGAGTCGACATGACTATTAACTCAATTGGGCGTGTCTTTCATACATAAAGACTTTGACTTTGTCTTGGCCTGACTTGTGGTAATCGGACAGATTGCCAAGCTAATCCTAATCGTAAACCATGCCCCACTTCAAACTGACCGCAAGGACTGACGTAAATCCCACCGCTCAACTTTTTCGTGGCTTACATATTTATTTTGCTTTTGCCACACATTTTACAATTTGCATGCTGCATCTTAAATCCGACGCCGCTGAGTGCATATAATTTGGTAGCCCAACTCTGACTTTTGGCCTTTAGCACAACTTTAGCAATTAGCACTGCAGATCTGGCCAAGTGGTATTTGTGGCAACCTCTGTCCTGTCACAAAGGACGACCTTGTTGGGCAAGTAACTTTGACAGCCACTTGTAGCAACTGTTGCCACTGCGCCCCCATCACTTGGACTTGTTTTTTGCATTTGTTGCTCCATTTTTTTACTGTTGTCCACACTTTGCGATTTCGTGTGTGTCCGTCACATGTCGAGCTTATATTTTTATGTATGAATTTTATTTCATATGCTTCCAGCACAACAATATAATGAAAGAGAGTTCAGGTAACAGTAACTAAGAAAACACAAATTGCGATGTTTGGCTTATCTTAGTTTTAATATATTTTTCTTTAAACACAAAAAAAATATTTTTAAAATTTTGAGTCAAATGCTAAATAATTTTATTTAATCTTGAATTTTCCATATATTAAATTTTCATAGTCAGACAATTTGACATCACAAATTTGCTTTCGCCACTAGGGTTTTAGAGATGTTTTTGTACAAGAATAATGCCACAAATTAAATCGAAACTTTTGGGTTGGTTTTTAAATTTGCAGCGTCTTGAGTATTTCGTATGGAAAGTTGCAACAGATTCATTATTATTATTCACAGTCCAGGGTAAAAACAAAGAGAGGCAGCGTAAATGCGCATCTGCGTTCGTATTGTTTTACTTTTGCCCCATTTTATGAGCACAAAGTAAAGTTTTTTGTATGTTTGCATGCGGCACATAAAAATCATTTTCAACAATAATAAGAAAAGTTGGCTGTGTTTGGCCTGCGGCCCAACCCACCAGCCAGATCAAAAACGCACAAGCAGCAACAGAAACCAACATGACTGCAAAACAAAAAACAGCTCACATCATTTAAATAACTGAGCACAAAGCCGAAGTCTAAATACTCTAACAGAGGTTATAAGAAGAATATAAGAATATAACAATCTTGTGATAACTTTTTGACCGGCTTGTTCATTGGACACTAAGACTTTCGGCCATTGCAAGCCTTATAGCGATTTGCTTATATACCATGCAATAGAAGCGTATAAAGTCGGACAGTGTATGCATTTATTAAAAGCAAATGGAACACTGCAATATAAAAACGAGGCGAAACCGTGCCATTAACCGACAGCATCTGGCTGCATTCCATGGCAATGGATTTCATCGTTCATATCCCGTATACGCACCATTGAACGACCGAATCCCATTATGCTCTCGGCACATGTGGACGCTTTTTTTCAGAAATCGGACTGAAACAACATTGCACTACCTAAAATCCGGACGACTTGGACATTGATTGGGCATCAGCAAAAAAAATTCGTAATTATGCTCGTCCGTCATATGAGCGAAAATTTGCATAGAAAGCCGCTTAGCTGTCAAAAATACATTTAAATTGCATTTGCATTCTGTTGGTTCCAGTGGCACTTTTCCTGCTGCCGCTGCTGCCAAGTGAGAGTATAACAGGACGACACTTTGACACACGAATTAAGCTGAGCCAGCACAAGGATAACGCTCGCATTCATTTGTTGTTGCCGCTGTTGCTAGTGTGACTGCCATTTCTGTAGCCAAGCATTGTAAGCCATATATAAATATTAAAACGGTTTTCAACTTCATGTCACGTATGTCAACTATATAAGCAAATGAGCTTAGTGCTCACCAGAACACAACAATCAGTGTTTTAATTTACATTTCATTACTTTGAATTTTTTTTACATTTCATTAGGTTTATTTCTCATACTTAGATAAGGCCTGAATATTCTTACATACCTCGCTGCATAATTATGTCTTTTGTGTTTTTTATTTACCACGGCTCCAATGAGTATTTCTCATTTATGAGCTTTTTCTACGAAATGTCCATATTTCAATTATCAGCTATTGTCCGCCTGTTTGCGTAGCTAAAAATACGCTTTCAGCCACTTTGAAAGTCAAAAATACCGTGTCTTTTAAGGGCCGCCTGACTCACAAGTACTGTCCCAATCACCGAAAGACGTCAACTAATCAGGAAAAAAATACTCTCTGCCAGTCTGCTCTGAGTTCAGAGCCTGCTCATGTGGGCGACAGTCCGAACTGTGCGATTGTCGCCATCGGCCAGGTGCCAGGTAATTGGCTAGGACACACTTGACTGGCTCTCGGCAGTTTAGCATAGAGCAGCTGACCGACAAGGACATTTGTCCGTGTATTCCTGTGGCTGGCAGCTTGTTGCAGCTTTTCGCTTGCTTATAAAATAAAATTTGCCTACAGCTTAGTCGATAGGTGCTCAGCGGATCGCAAAACATATGGCTATTCGGCTGGCAACCCATTTAACCACTCGATTGAGTGGTCCCCCACTTCACTCGATAAACAATCAGTTTAGTGCACGTTATTTCTAGGCCACAATTGTGCGCTGAATTTTCTATAAATAATTTGTCCATTATAAAGTCCTAGTACCTGACGAACTTGCATATATAATCTGAATTGTGTTTTGCAAATAAATGAATTTTTTATTAGTTTGCTCTAGTGAGAGTTGCAAGTTGCAAAAACTGGGAATTCACCAAAAAAAAATATCAAAAATTCCATGTTCATAAATATAAATTCAATACAATACGAAAAACGCAGCAACAAAATTTAAATTCAAATGTAATAAATGGTTGCCTAAAAAAATGCGCATGCAACAAATTTTTACAGTGCACTTAAGCTTAAAAAATTTAATTTAAAAATTCATGGCAATTTCGTCTGTGTAAAATCGAATTAAAAATAGTATAATTATTATATGAAATTAATTTTTTGAGCATATTTAAACTGAAACCAAATATTAGAACTAAAATGCATATTTAAATATGAAATATATTATGCTAGATTTATTTACCCTATTTTCGTAATTTTTACTAGGGTTCTTAGTCTCAATAGGGCTTTCCTATTCCTATATATGTTTTTCAGCTGGCAAAAAAGGAAAGTCCTATTGAGACTTTTTGGCGTTACATTTTGACGTTACTGTACCAAACATTGTACCAGTGTGTATAAATCACCACAAATGCCCACCAATATTCTGCCATTTTTGTGGTTAACATTGGAAATTGAAATGTAATTTTCCAATTGATTTTATTTGGTTGGTCTGTCATTAAAAATGTTTACGCCAACATTTATGGTTTTAAAGAACTTACAATTAAATTTTTTACTATATTTACTCTTTAAAAATCAAATATAAAGTTGGAATGTAAAACATAAAATTTTTCTTTTTGTAAATAAGTTTCGGTATATTGATGAATGCCGAACTAGAGAGTCTAAATATCAATTTGTTAACCTGCCTTTGGCTCATCAATCTTTTTCTTGTCGGCCAAAGCTCCGATTACCGCAATAGATTCACGCCTCGGACTTGACTGCTTTGTTAACACTAATTGGCTATAAATTTATATTTGTCTTATATGTCTTGCCCAGCCGAAATTATTTTAAATGTGTAAATTCATTAGTACTTCGAAAATAAAAATACATCCGTTCATTTAAAAACAAATCTATTAAATTCGTTTATGGTAGCTTGTTATTTATTATTAAAAGATGTTGCATGACATATTGGCAAGTCACCAAAGTGTTGGAAAACATTTCCGTGGAATCTTTATTAGTAGCCAATGTTTACCTTAGTTCTATGATTAAATGTCATGTCAACAATATTTGAGCAGCTGTTGAAAAGAAACCCATATTTTGACTGACTGGCAGAGCTCTAGATATTTCTCGACAATATACGCATTGCAATATCTCTTATTCATTGTCGTTAAAAATTAATCTTTATAACAATAAGCAACAAGTAAGAAAGTAGCAATCGGGCATTACCGACAGCGTTATACTCTTACTATTATTATTTTGGAAAATGTCAGTTTTTAGAAATTTTAAGTGTTCCGATATTTGAAGAAGATGACCAGTACTCTATTTGAAAATGATGGTACTCTAGCTCTAAAAATGTGAATGATATAAACTTTCGGCGGGACGGCTGGTGGCCGTTATAGTAGGCGTGGCGTGGTACATACCAAGTTTGGTTACTCTAGCTTTAAAATTTTGCACTTTATCGATTTGCTTTTTGAGGTGTTACCGGCTTGCCACGCCCCCAATGAGCGTTCCCCACAAAACCAATACACCCTTTTTACTTCTCGAACGAGCATATAAATGTATTATGAGGGGGCCAAAACGTCATCGATTACTCTACAAAAAAAAATGTGTCACCAACAGACCGCAGATTGATAACTGAAATATTGCTAACCTTTTTCTCTTATCGTGACAGTGATTACGTTCAACAAAAATTATAAATTGAGCACACTCAAAGAAAATTCGCACTTAGTGTGTTAATAATTTTAATAATTTAGGATTCATAAAAATCTTCTTCAAACTAGAATTTTGTTATCAGGCTTAGAAACATTCAATTAAGCTGAATTTAATAACGCTAGTTCCTAATTAAGTCATCTACTTTTTCTCGGTGTATGCGAGGTAATGCAAGAAATATATTTGTATATACGCGAGCGTTTTCAGCTCACAATAAATTCAAAAGTTTCAGTGGCAAGAGCGCAGTATCAGTTTCTCCACAGGCAAGAAACGACCTAAGATCGCGCATAGTGTACGAAAAAAAAAAATATCTAAGTGAGTTAGAATTTTGAGTTACACGAACATTATTGAGCTATAAAAATGCATTTCGAGGTTGAAAAATAGGAATATTGAAAGTGCATAGGAATAATAAATTACACAAACATTATTGAACTTTAAGAAATCGTTCTGAGGTTTTAGTTGTGTTGTGTGTTTGTGTTTGGAGCAAAGTTTTACGGGCTCCACTTCAAAGTCCAAACGAGTCTGGCCACTTTTGTTGTGCTGGCAACTGGCGAAGTGCCGCAATAATTTCGAGCTTTAGAAAAACAAAACAGATGTCAGAAAAAAGTAATCCAAAAGTTTACCGCAAGGCAAAACATGCAACAAAAATCTAATGGCAAAGAAAAATTTGACTGAACTTGATGTCCAATTTAAAATAAACCACGGAGCAAAGAAAATTTCGGGACCGGCCAAAAAAGCCAAAACACAACCGCAATAAAATTTACAGTTTCAAAAGTTTGTTGTGTAAGGGCCGGGCCCTTACTAATTGAGATAACTAATGACGAATCTCTGCTCACTTCCATTGTAGACCTAACACCGCAGACAGTTTCAAAGCCAACGAATTTAAGGATATGAACCAAACGAGACACAGAATTGCCGGTCCTGCACTTCCGGTGCTGCTACTGCTCCTTGTTGCCCAAGCAGCCTGTCGCCCTTCCACGGAGAGTGAAAGCGACATTGCATCTTTGCCACAGGATGTGGACAACGTAGAGGTAAGAAGGAGTACACTAAGTGCCTGCGGTCTTTGCAATCCTTAATCAAATGACTTTCTTTGCTGCAGATCCACCATGTAAAAGTCGTGGATGGTGTTATGTACGAGGATCACCCGGTGATCATGTACAAGGAGGACTTTGTCAACGAGGACTACGGTTAGCTTCAACTTGGCACAACTCTGTTTTTGAAATCGCTCAAATTTATTACTCGCTTTCAGATCCCAGTAAAAATGAAACCAAAGTGAATCATCGAAAATTGTACAGAAATCTACAACGCATTCGGCATCATCACAAGAAACCCGCTGTCGAGCCAGAGACGGTTGAGGAAAAGATTCTCTTTGATGTGCTGCCCGAGACTCCAATTATAATGGGCGATGATGAGTCTGGCACCGGCAACTTTGAGGTCGCCCAGCTCGTGCAGCCATCGAAGGAGGAATCGCTGCAGAAGTATCCCAAGAAGTACCACAGTCGCCACCGTCGTCAAGCGTACAATCCCTACGCTAGACGAACATATTTGAACTACGGGAACTACATACCCGAGCAGCCCACATATTATACACAAGCACCATACTATTTGCCCAGCGTTCCTCAACAGAGCGCCCAACGGTAAGTTATATTTTTTAGTTGTATATTAGGTATACAAATAATTTATTTCGATTGCAGTTATCCAGCTGCTGGAAAGAAACCAAAGCTTCGAGGAAAACTGCCTATCTGGCAAAACCAAAAACCTCACTTTGTTCCCATGTCTATTGACGACCGCTTCGGGATTGATAATCGTGACGGCTTCCAGCCTGACGAGAATAGCCTGTTCCACAATTCAAATCCGGATAATGCTGATTTCTCGGTCTTCGATAAGCCCAGGCCGAGGCCGACGTCTAGGCCCAGCAATAATGTGAATAACTGGCAATCACCCCCTCTTGAAGGTAAATCCGACTGTCCGATTGAGCCGACATTGTCTAAAATCTGTATTTTTTTTACAATAATAGAACCGGAGCGAGCGCCAGTTTGGGGACCAAGTGAAGTTCGGCGACCGAATAATGGTAAGTGACACCGCCCGATCAGTGCGTGCCAGAGCTATAGCTATAATTCAACAGTCCATCATCCCAGTGTATCTAAAACTTTATTTGCTTCTCAACAATCGACATTACTCTGTCACATCTTGGCTTCTGCTTGCCTCGCTTTCCTTCTCATGCGCTTGTTGACATTGTTCACGTTCTTATTACGTCACAGCATGGAGCTACACAACCGAGAGTCCAGTAGCCTGGTCAGCACCGAAATCCACCCGCCGACCGCTGCCAGAGGTGACCACCAGATCACCCCGACCACAGGCTACAACCAGGGTGTCCACCTGCGTGTGGGCAATTATAAATTGCTGCTCGGCCGGCAGCAATCAAATTCGTTACAACTGCTTCGAGGAGTTCGGTTGCCACGGTGCTTTCTGGGGTGTTAATCCCTGTGCGGATAACATTCGCGACTTTGCGATTTCGAAAATAACGAAGTAGTTGGCGCTGGGCAATTTCGGGATTGCTTTGTATGGCTGTGTGTGGCTCGAAAGTATTTTAAATAGCTATACAGGAAATCATTTAAATTTATTTTAAGCATAGTGCGTAACTCGAAACGAATAAACAATCGTTATGATTTTCCATAAATCGATGAATAAATGAGTGTGAAATGCATGAATAATCTTCATGTTTTTTTTTTTTTTGTTCAACGAATTAACTTATTTATAACTTTTATACAGTTTAACTGTTGGCTAACAATTATACAATAATGATTCATGTTTTATTCCTGCTTAATCTACTTATATTAAATCCAATAGTAAATGCACAATTCGTTTCAACTCAATTAAAATTGCACAATCCACAATCCTTGGAAACCCTCAAGCACTTATCTTTTAATTAATCATTTTCTTTTACATCCTTCAACCACCCTTCACGTTGAAGCGCATCCGGTGTTGAGGTTGTCTAAATAATATATATATGTATATATGATCCAGGGAACAGTTGTGGTTATTGCTGCATCCACTGTTCAGTGAAGCTTAAACTATCTCCTATTTGTTTGGTTAACAGGCAGGCTTCTAACTTAGATGCATGCACCTTAGACTGGCACGCCACTAAAAGTTAACATGTTGGCGCCTTTTAATTACAGAAAATACTGCCCGAAACGGAGCAGCTGCACCCTCAATCCAGGCTGCAGCTCCTTGGGCAAGGCCGCCTCAAGCACCGCCACGGCCTGCACTTCGTCAAGGTGAGACTCTAATAGAAAGCTCAACTGAGTCGACAACTAAGTAAAACAATTTATTTAATACCCCACAGATACCGTACGCTACCCACAGGAGCCCAGTTATCCGACAGGTACAGCCTGTCATCGTGCCTCGGAGCTGTGCTGCAGTCTCGGCGATCTGGGATCGCTCTACGAATGTTTTTCTCATCAGAACTGCGCGCAGAGCCTCTCGGAAATACTTTCAGCCTGCTCCTAATGCCTGTTCAAATCAATTGCCAATTTAGGACTGCCTGTCCTCTTAACTGTCTCGAATTAGGTATTGCAACAAAATAGTATATATATAAATAGTCTAACCAAGCTACTTGATTACACAACATCCTATTTTAATTATTACCGAAAGTCTACAGAACAACCGAAGTCTAGTCTTCTATTTACCACTAAGATGGTGCATTTAAGCATTTTAGTTTATTGAAAATACATACTCAAAATGTATCAAAGATTAGCTTTACAGTGTAAATTATATTTTGTCAAAATTACAATTACATTTAAAGCAAACTAGATTTCAGTAATTTAATAAACTTGTATATGTAAATGTATGTGTGCTCCTAATGTATGCCGAAAGTCGGCAAGTTGGCAACAAATCTTGGTTGATTTAATTTGCCAGCCTAATGTCACTTGCATTGGTATTTACAGACCTAAGACCCAAGGGCAAGTGCGTAAGGCGATTATGTTGTAATGCCACGCCCACTTTGGCTACTATTGTGTTTTGGCTTAATTGATTTCAGGGCCTAAGCAAAATGCTGTTGTACTTACCGCTGCCACTGTCGTAGGATCGTGACGTGGAGCCACTGGTATTGGAACGTTTAATCTCACGCCGACCCATGCTGTCCCTGTCTGCGGTTTCCTGTTGCTGTGGCTCTTGTTGCGGCTGTGGCTGTTGGCCACAGGTCGTTGTTAAGGACGTGTTGCTGGCCACGTGGCACGTGGCAAGAAGTGCGCAAGCAGTCGATGAAGCCGCTTTGACAACCACAGAACAATAGCTGGAACTTAATGCAGCTGCCGCACTGTTGGAATTGCAGTTGAGCGACGGTGTGGATCCGGTGGACGAAAAGCGTTTGGTTTGCAGCAGGGCGCTACTGGGTGTGGGGTTGGGGGGGAATTCAAAGTAGTTAACCTGCAGCTGATTACCAAGCAAATTGATGGCTGGTTTCGTGGCCAAGTTGCTGCCTGTTTCGACGTGGCTGGTGCTGCTGCAGCGCCTGTGATGCGATCGTTGCGGATGCTGTTGCTGATGCTGATGCTGATGCTGATGATGTTTCTGCAGCTGCTTTATGCTGCCTGTCGTTTGGATTTGATGCGGCGTGGGCGGCGGCGGGGGACAAGCGTTGCTGATGCTGCTGCTGCTGGAGGAGGACGATTTTCGCAGCGTTGATGGTCTTAACCCTTTGACAGGGTACACCGGGTACTATCGCCCAGCAACGCGTACCCAATCGCGGTGGTCTCGGTCGCTGTTGTACCAAATGCCTGCAATGAAAAGAAAGACAGCAGCGTTTAATCGTCATTGCCGTAATCATCGTAATCGTTATTGTCATCGTATCATCGCCCATCGATAAGCACGTTTACTGTGCGCAATAGCTCCAGATTAAAGGCAAAAGTGCACTTAAAGCGAGCTCGGCGCGCGTGGCCAGCATAACACAACGCACGTTGCGTATACGCCCCGTTAATGTGTTGTGCGGCAGCATCGTAAAAGGCAGACCGCGATGCCATTAACCAAGCCAAACCATTTGGGACAGCCGGACATTACGGACAGTCGGTACCAATTTTACCAAATATTTGGCACATGAAATCATTTTGCGCTAATAAAATTTCACAACCCACTAGGCGGATCATTGATTTGCTGTAAACCGCCACAAACCACAAACTGGCCATGAACGATGGCCACTTCATAAGTTCGCATGCTTTTACAATTTGCTCTTAATGTGTGCATCACACATGGCTCGATATGAATTGATTAAGATGAGATAGTTAAATATACTCAGCAATGTGCATAAATTTCAAGTAAGTATTGGTAAAAGATTCTTATTAAATTTTTACGAGCTGCCAGCTGTAATTTAATCATAGACCAGCTTGAAGTCGAGTATTAAGAGAGTATTTGCTGAAGAGTAATATTTGCCAAAGCAAATCGAATCCCGCTGGAGCAGCCTTCAAATTGCATCGCATATTTATGGACCTCAAGGGAAATGATTTTAGTGACGAAAAAATCAAGCGGGCGATGCAATAACAAATCAGCGGCCGCAACAGGAGTGGAAATATAAATCAATAATAATCTGATTTCCTCACAGTAAGCTCTTTCTGGAGCATTCCGCGCAACAGGTTGCACTTGCACAATATGTGAGTCAGGACGCTGGAAAAATAAGTCGATTAACTGTTGGAATCAAATCAGCTCCTTAATGGCATTGCAACTCAAGTGCGGCGCGTATTGAGTACTGCCGAGGGTAGTAAACTAGTTTTTCCTACAATTTAATTATATTGGCAACATACCACTAAAAACCAAATGTGATTATAGCTGCACCACAGCAGCAGCCGCAGGACCATAACCTTGACATGCCCAAGGTGAGCTGGCAGGCGGTAAATACAATTCAATTTAAATGCCATGCAATGCCACTTAATAAGCCAACTGCTATCTGGCAGAATGTCCGTTCAAATGGTTCAGCGGCGGGTGTCCCGCAAATAATGTGGTGCCAACGTACAGCTGCCCTTCTTTTTCTGTATACCCTTAGCCCATTTAAAATGAGTTAGAAGGGTGTAATGGCAAATGTGCAAATGTATGTAACAGACAAAAGAACGCATCTACGACCCGAGAAAGTTTAGATATTCTTGATCAGAATAAGTATCTGAGTCGGTTTAGCCATATCTCTTTGTTCGACTGTATGGACTCTCTTGGAAACTGCTAAAGCTATAGATCTAACCTTTTTACATCCTACGCAGAACAAGTTTAACCTTTCTTTATTTTAAATCCTATTTCGTGTTATTGACATCGATAAAAACTAATTCCATATTTCGAAGTCAATAAAATAAAATCTTATATTATGTTTCTGCAAAGGAGATGCAAATTTGGAATATTTTTGATTTTGGAAAAATCCCCCACTCACTTCAAATACAAAAAAACGCTTGTACATAGATTGAAATGCTCTTGTTAAGTCCTCAAAATTTCATAAAATTCGCACTTTTAGTTTAAAATTTACTTTCCAATCGATATGTAAAATTTACAGCTTGCACCTTGCGTGTGAATTTGTATTTGTGTGCATGAATGCAAGGTAATGTCAAATGTTTGAAACGAAAGACCGCACGAATTCCGGGTATCTTCGTTATTTGCTGATGTGAAGCAACAAGCTGATTTGCTTAGTTGCTCAGCCAATGTTTTCTCGTATATTCGTGCTGGCATGTGGGAGGGGATAATGGTCACATCACAGTAGGAGAATATGAGGTTGAATGGTCTAATTCCTATATGCAAAGGATAAAAGCAGAAAGTAGAAGAGGAAACATAAAACTCAGTCTTCCACATGTTGCCCCTAATGGGTTCGGATTCGGATTTCCATAATATGACACCAGATAGGAAAGAAACACAACGACAAAAGGAGAATAGAAAAAAAAAAAATAAAAATAAAACAACGTCAAATTCAATGAATCTCATGGCTCAGTTTTGTTGCCGAACCAAGCCGGATCAGGCAGCCAGGGCCGGATTAAAGCATCAAATTGTTAGCTGATTCCTTTGCCCACATAGATCAAAGCATGCCACAAGCCCGTGCGCACGTATTTGGTATTGTGCTTCATTTGTGCTTAAGCCTGTCATTGCCAGTTATTCATAGACAGACGAGGCTCGTCTCTAGTACAGCAGCGACAACCATTTTTTAATCAATTCCTCAAGACACTCTATCAATAAAACCAACTGCAAGACAGACACACAAAATGAATAATGTCCTGCGATGGATTTTGCCATTATTGTTCTTTTTTCTTATTCTTCTTGCTGAGCAAGTAGAAAATCCGAGTTTCCTTTTGACGCTTAACGCTTGCCTTCCTATTTCATTTTGCCATTTTCCGTTTTCCTCTTCCGCATCCATTTACTGGCCCAGTTATGACATTACGGCATATGCCCTGGCCCTGAAAACATGGCGGCCTTTGAACATGTCAATCTTTTGAATGAGCCAGCACAATAACATCACCTAAAATCACCGTTAAATCGTATGCTAAAACACTGTTAAGTAAGGCCCAAAACCAGGTACTATTCTCTATGTTTTTTTGTGGTAAACTTGAAAGCCGCTTGTGCCTAGGTCTCAACTGCTCTCATAATCACGCCTAGATGCCCCACCTGGGCAAATGGAATTTAATTTGTTTTAATACGCACCAAATGCCGGCTGGTGACCTGCCTGTCTATTTTTCCTTTGGTATTTGCTGCGCTTGCGGCATCCTGTTGAAAATACTTTTGTTATAATATTTGAGTACCTTTCGCATTCCATTCACATCCCATGCGCGAACTTAGCTTTTACACAGTTGATGGCCAGCGCTCGACGACGGTCTCATAGTTAAGCCAATGTTAACTTTTTTAATTTGCAATAATAATAAAATACGAAGTAAAACAAAAAAAAACAACATTTAGCGACGCTCTACACAAAATAATTCAACAAGTTTTATGCACAGCCACCACTCATCGACAAAGTCCTCGTCGTCTGAAAATATTTGTGCTTCTCCAGCGACAACCACACATGCAGGGGGAAAGGTGACCTGGAACAAGTGGATCACTTGTGCGAAGTCAAACAGCCATCTGATTTATGGACACCAAGTTCAAGCTGAAGTGGTTTATTCAGACTGCTCCACTTTGCGGCAAGGTGCAATTTCGAATACCTGTTCGAATTCCCAAGCTCTTCAATTCAATATAAAATATGTACAGGCACGCTGGGACTGCAAACTGTTGATAAGAGCATTTTATTCGAACGTTAAAGCCAACAAACTAATAGTTTCATGTAAAAAAATATGTATATAAAACAAATAATGATAAAAGTATCATGTCCATTAACATTAAGTAACATTTTAACAACAACAAAAAAATATTAAAAAAATATATATATTCAAAAATAAAGAAAAATACCTTCAAAGAAATTAATTTCCTTGCAGCTTGACCTAAACGACGGCAAATATCCGGCCAATGTTGCTCGGTTGCTCAATTAGTACTATGTCAGCTGAAAGTATATGGACAGGACGCGTCAGGAGCAGCGACAGCCAGGACAACATACAGAGACAAAGGGTGTGCGGCAGATCCTTTAAAGTTAATGCTGCTGTCGTTTGCCAAAAATCGATTACTGCACGGCACACAAAGGCAACTGGGCCAGAGGGAGGCAGCTGCAGAGAGGAGGGCTTAACGGGTGGAAAGGCTTTGTGCAAGCAACATGTGGCTAGTGAGAGTCGAGGCGTTCGGTTAGCCGGAACGTGGCGCGAGTTTCACATAAAAAAGGGGGAAAAAAAAAGAAATGTTGAACTCACATTTCAGCAGAAGCGTTTTTTTTATTGTCACGAACCGCGGCTGGCCAACTTGATTGAATGCGTGTTCAGATGTGTGTGTGAGTGTGTATTTCAGTGTGTGCGAATAAACGTGCAAGTTGATAAACACTTGAACGCATGAAAAGGTAGCCAGCCCTCTGGCCAGAGAGCACACAACTCAAATGCCCTCGGCTTAAATAAGCGAAGTTGCACATCCGCCAACTGCATTTGTGCGTTCCCGATATTACGAGCAGCTTGTTTATTTAAGCCGCAGGGAAAAATAAAAACTGAAAAAATAAAAAAATAATAAATCAACTCTGCTGCACAGGCAAAAAAAAAACCAGCCAAGTAAATGCTTTTGTTTTAATTAAAATTTAATGCAATTAACGAAAATATTTTTATTGGCCATTTGTGACGGTCTTTGCATGAAATTTCGTGAAATATGAAATGTGAAAATGTCTTGAAATACGTTTATGTAAATGACAATGTGAGCTCGTGAGCACAGTACTTTATGAGCAGTAAACTACAGCTAAATATAAGTAAGAATGTTGCAGTCGGGCGTTACCGACTGCAGTATACTCGTTCGAATCAAAAACTATATTAATTGCTTAATTGTTAATTGTGGAAAAAAAATCATTTTTTTTTTTTGTAATTTTTAAACTTGAACTTAAGCGGAGGTCATTCAAAACTTATGTGCTAAATTTCATAACCTAATCTACCGTTGAAATGCAGTGACTCTAAAACTGTTCTATAACTTCATGGGCTGTCGTGGGGGCTATCAAGATTAAGATACTTGTTTCTGTTGAATCTGTGTTCTTATTAAATTTGTAAAATGTATCTTTAAAATTGTGCCAAATTGTGTGTATTGATGTGAATCGATATGTTATCGATTTAGCAGCCTGCCGAGTTTCATGTTTCTGTCTGACAAAAAACTTTATCCGAAAAGACGAACGGACATTGCACAAACCCAATATACCTTTTTCACTTGGTTAACGAGTATAAACATTTGCCTTTACGTTATAAATAAAGAAGAGAGAGAGGGAGAGAGAAAAAAAGGAGGAGGAGAGATTCTGCTTGCAGCAGGCGCTCAACTGTGAGTAATTTACGTTTATTAAAATACCATGGAAAATATCAAGCTGCGTTTGCAGCAGTCAGTTATGTGACAGTGTGGCAAGGCGAGACGTTGTGCCACTGTGGCACTGTGCCACTGTGGCATCAGTTGTAGTTGTAGATTAACGCCAGCTTGGGCAAATTCAGAGCTTACTTGGCTCTCCTGCTGCCAGTTGGCAAACAGTGAGTGCGCCATTGTCCGCCCCTCTGGCAGTTCGTCCTGCAAACAGGTTAATTGAATTTGCTGAATGTGTTGAATGCGCGCCAAGGTGAGTTTGGTAAGCGAGGGCAGTTTAGTAAAGCGTGCAATTCGGACTGGCTGCACCTCGGACAGCCTCAACTCTCCAACCCTTAATCCGTTTTTCTTGGCACTCTTTCAACTCCCCCTCTTTCTCTGCTCCCCAGCCAAAGCTGTTGAGTATTTTGCCGCTACAAGTCCATTTTATGCCTGATTTCAGGCAGGGTGCATGAATTATTCCACAGCCAACCCACCTGTGCACACCTGTGTGTGTGTGTGTGTGTGTGTGTGTGCTGTAAAGTTAATTATTCTGCGAAATGGATTCAACACTCGCTACACGTAACGAGGCGGCAATGAACAAACTTTTATCGCCATTGCTGTGCAATTTGGCGGCCATCACAACAGTGTCTAGTGTGTGTGTGCGAATGTGTGTGTGTGTGTGTATGCATTAAGTTCATTACCACAGCAGACAGCACTTTGCACTGACCCCTTTTCCGCATTAAATATGATGTGCTGTCTCTGCCTCTTCTAGCCTGTGGATAAACAGCTTTGAAAATTTGCACGTCATACGCACACAGTTTTTACGAGCGTTACGCAAATAGCGAGGGGCTGCAAAGGGTTGACAACCCTTTTTTTTTTTTTTTGTTGGGCCCCAAACATAAATACGCATGTTTGTGCATATATGTTCACGGGGATGTGGTTTTTCAGCGACTTGAAACTTTTACGATGTGTTTTCAACAGTTTCTACGTGACTTTTCACAGAGCGGTGCAGTTGGTGCCTTTGATTTGGGATAAGGCCAGCTGGAAGCGCACTGATAGCCACCAGTCAACAGTTGGCCACACACACACACACGCACACATAAGTGTGGGATCTCCTATTAATTAGATGCTTGCCGTGGAGCACATTGCCATGGACACGACAGCTGCACTCGGAGCGTAATTGGGGGCTGTGTTTGTGAATTCCAATTGAGGGTCATCGCTTGGCAACTGGTTTTGGCCAGTGCACTGCATCTATAATTGATTCTGCATACACGGATTTGCAAATTCATATTTTGGATAGCAAAAACACACACTGATACATATGTATGTATGTATAAATCGCACTGCCCATTGATCCGTTGCCATTGCAATTAGCCTCAGGACGACCACAGCGAGGAAGGAAATGGAACGAGGGAGAACCCAATTATAGTTTTCATTTACCGGTCGTAAATCACAGTTTTCCAATGGTGCAGAAAGTAGCCTCCATCAAAAGGTTCACTGCGAATATCCCATTAGAAATGCAACACAAACAAGTAGGAACTTCGCAATCGGGTGTTACCGACTACCGTATACTCATTCACAGTACACTAACTTTTTAACAACTTTTTTAATGATATAATTATGAAAGTTATATTAGAAAATATTTTTTTTTTTTTGCAATTTACAAACAAATTTGGGGACTCCTGATTTTAAATTGTAAAAAATATTTCATTCTTGTTTTCAACCGGATAGCCGGATATTGCACAAATCCAAAATATTAATTTTTACTTCATTAAAAGATAAAAAAAAGAAGTTTTTTCTATTTGCAAAAAAAAAATATGAAACAATGGCAATTGGATGTGGAAGGGCCAGTTGAAGCGGAAGGGTCACATGGGCGCCATTTGATTTAACCCCACCTCGGATTAGCCTGCAGATGTGTAATTAACAGTTCTCAATGTGGTCGGAAAGTATTGTGAGAGCTGCGCTAATACAAAATAAGCTGCTTAAGTAACAACAAATAACAGACCGAACTCCATTAAAACGTCAACCAACTCTTGAAACGGAGGAATAATCACGTGTATTTAAGTTTGAGTTCCAAGTAAATGCACTTGAAGTTGTATGCGGGATAGGTGAGTCAGTGAAAGTTCTCACAGGTTTAAAAAGAATTCGAGAATTCATGAGAACTGAGTACCATTATGCTTAAAGCACCTCGCTTCCAGTATATTGTGTGTTGTTGCAACTCTTGATACATAACAAAAATACTTGCATATAAAAATATCTTAGTTTTCTTTTTCTCGTATTACTCCATTGCTTTCATTCCCATATCCACACACCAAATATACATATCTATCTGTCTATTTTTTTTTTTTTTTGGTTAATTTTTTGTGTTGTGTTTGGGGCTGCTTACAAGCTTTGCAATTTTATTCAAGTGATATCACAATGTGGATGTGGGAAACCATTTTTTATTTTCAATTTTCGTTGTCGATGACATGACAAAGTGCCCTCAACAGGCAGGGAACAACAATGCTGGGCGGGCAGCCACACAAACGGGCGTGGCATTTCTATGTTAAAATATTGCCGCCGCGACAGTCTTGCCAATAAGTAAAAGAACATAAAATAAAAAACAAACGAAAAGAAACTTTGGAATTCTATAGTACGATATGCATGCTGATAAAAGGATATCGTTGTCAGTGTTGTACGCCCGGGCAGCTGGAGGGAACTACAAATTCGATTTGAACGATGGCGTCGCCAAAGCAAATATACAGCAGCCAGCAACTTTCACAGTATAGTATAGTTATCCCCTTAGGCCCACTGACAAAGATCGAATTGCCCCCCTGCCCCCCAAAACCTATCACAAGCCAGCTAGCGACACCTTTTTGTTAACTTTTTGCACGGTAAAATTAACTGGGCGCCCATCTACGTCATCTGCTACTAAAATATTGATAAAATTTAGGTTTAAATTGTTAATTAAACACAGAGGCAACGCTTTTGGCACTCGGTCCATCCCTCGTTCACTGGGACGTCGGGTGTCCTTCGTCCTGGTTTGCTTTGCCATTACGGCTTGTAAGTATTCATTAACATAAGCCACTGAAGTTGTTGGCTGCATTGATTTTAGTCCTGTTCTTTTTGTTGCTGTTGCCGTTATTTTTATTTTTATCTGTGCTATTTGTCGGTCCTCTCCCAATTGAGCCGGACTCGCGACCAAAAACTTCCTCATTGACAGCCACATTTAAATTAATTTTAATAAAAGAAATTTTGAAGCAAATTTCGTGCAATTGCCCCATTAAATGTGTTGTGCATAGAGTCGAATGGAAGTGGCCCATAAAGGCGAAGTTGCAAGCCCAGATGAAGAAGACGAAGCCCGAATATAAAAGATAAATTAAAAAATAATATCAAGAAAACAACGAGGAGCGCAACAACAGCGACAGGACGAGGATGAGGACGACGAAACGTAGAATTACGCATAAAAAGCAGCAATTGAGTTTTTGGACCGTCGACCCGGAGTCGAAAACCGTACAGAATACCATTTTCATGCAATATATGCGTAAATCTCGACAAATTTCATTTGCCTGCCATCAATGGCAACAACAGCAACAACAAGTCAAAAATGTACAGAGCCAAAAGTCATACAAGAAAACGACTCACAAATAAATGCAAAAAAAATTGAAGGAAAAAAATCTTGACTCAAATATACCCTGTATTAAACCCTTTCCTTTTAATAGTAAAATAGTATTTGGATTGTGCATAGTAATTTCTTACACTATTTAATATAGTTTTTTGTGCGTGCTTTTAATTTTTATATAGATACCTCAGCAAAATATACATACATAATACCCTATAAAAATAAAAATAAATAAAACCAAGAAGGAAAAAGCGCAAATGTCGGAAACAGGCCTCATAAAATGTACACAAACTCTGACACACAAACACACACACACACACACACCCGCTCACATACATGTATATTTTAAAGATTTTAAAACGCTTGCTGCACTGTTTCATTAGCTCTGCATCAATACCTTCTTCGCCTTAAACTGCTTCCGGGCGCTCTGAACTTTTTTACGATGCTCTTTTCGTTTATGGAAATCAATGCACACACACACACACACACACACACACACACACACACACACACACACACTCGCACTCGAAAGGACTTAAACCAGTCCGTTGATTTACGTGTTGCTAAGCCCCGTAAATCTTTCGGATGCTGAAGCGGAAATAAGTTATAATTGCATACGCGCCCACGCCTTGATGTCTGCATCAAAATCACTTAGACACACAATTTTGATTAGGGGCGGGGCGATACGCAGAGATACCTAAATACAGTTATAGGTGTTTTGTAAGCAGCTTACAAAAAAGTTCACTGTCCTGGCGTGGATTAAAGTAGGTTTGCCTGCGTGGCTAGTTCCAAGATTCACTTTCTCCATCAACTCGAAAAAAGGTGTTTCTCCGAAACACCGTTATTAACTAGAGAGTAAAAAGCTATTAACAACAACAGCATTTAGCTGCACACACACACACACACGCACGCACAACCTTTCACATTTTCCCTGCCACATCTCCTAATTGCTTTCAGGCCTGTTTCGCGTACAATTCCTACGGTTTATTTGCAACCAATGTACGTGCTGAGCTTTTGGTACATGCATTAACGTTGTTTCGCTCTGATATATCTTGATACTCGTTCAAGACGTGAAACGAGTATATTGGGTTTCGTACTTTCTTTGAGCTTAAACTTAAACATTGGAATATTTTTTTTTATTTATCTGCTTCAAAGTGTTAAGATTTTTATGCTACGCCCATCGGTAGGCTGGAAAATCGATAACATATCGATAACAAGCCGATACACCTCAAATTTTCTTACTTTTTTCTGAGCTAAAAACTTGAACATTGGAATATATTTTTTTAATTATCCGCTTTAAAGTGTTAAGATTTGTATGCTACGCCCATCGGTAGGCTGGAAAATCGATAACATATCGAGAACATATCGATAATAAGCCGATACACCTTAAATTTCGTACTTTTTTTCTGAGCTAAAAACTTGAACATTGGAATATATCTTTTTAATTATCCGCTTCAAAGTGTTAAGATTTGTATGCTACGTCCATCGGTTGGGTGGAAAGTTGATAACATATCGATAATATGCCGATACACCTCCAATTGTAAGCCGATTAAAGTTGAATATTTTACACAATTTTAAATGAGAGTCGCCAAATTTTATATATAGATTGATTACCGGCTGTACCAACTAGAAAACCCACAAATCCCCGGAAATTTATATATCGATCTAGATCTGAAGTCACCAGATTTTCTAGACAATTTTCGTATCACCTAATCCAATAAAATTGATTATTATACAAAACAACAATAATAATTTAGAACCCTTTCGACTGTTTCAGGCTGTGAGAGAGTACAACGCAGTCGGTAACGCCCGTCTGCAATGTTTTAACCATTTTGTTGTTCTTGTTGTTGATAATGTTGGCTGTCGACCAACTTTGTTAACAGTTTTTCTGGACTGTTAAAAAAAGTTTGTTTTTTTCTTTTTATGCGCTCATTTGGATTAGTTTTTGCAGCATGTTGAAACGATTTCTCTATTTCGCACTTGGCGCTTTGTTTCAACCATATAAAGCGACTGTCCGCTCTGTCCGTCCTGTTCGTGCAGTTCGTCCTGTTTTCGTGTGTGTTGCGTGTAGAGTGGTGCTGATGTGCGCTTTGTGCACTTGTCAGTTGTCAGCAAACAAGCAAAAACAAAAAGCAACAACGAAAAAATACAACAACAAAAAAATACAAACTGTACAAAGTAAATATAAAGGACATTAAGTGGCGTTTAACAGGGCGTTGCAGCGGCCACAGAACAGTAAAAAGCAACACAAAAAAGCTGGCTTGTGGCACGTGGCCACAGGAATGAGCAGCAAGCCGCAGCAAGCCGCAGCAAGAACATTTATTAGCATAATAAGCACACGGAGGCATCGACAATGGCACCGCTGGCAGCTGGCACCGTTCACAAATTTTTGACTTACTTATCATTTTATGCCGCGTGGGCGTGCGTAAATCCTTCCGCAAGGATTTCTCTGGCGCGCTCTACAAATTGCACACACAACCCAAATGTCTCTGGATAACTGTTGCTTGTGCACGAGCAGAAACTGAGCTTTGTGGTTTTTTTTTGGCGTGATCGCATAGAATTACCTCCTTCAGTTGTCAGAGCAGGCAAATATTATTAGACGCGTTTACCGTTAAGTCTGGCACTCGAGACACTTGCACGACAATAGAACCCGCTTAAAACTGAACTGACATAATCGGACAACTGTTCGACTCTGGAGCCTCTGGAGTTTTAACCAGCCCCTTTTTGGGTGCTGCTGCTGCTGCTAGTTAGTTTGGTTTTTTTTTTTTTTTTTTTTTTTTTTTGGTTTTTTTGTAGTGCGTTCAACGCGTGCAACGTACCACCAGAGCGAGGACTGTCGACGAACTGTGCGTTTCGGAGCAGCTGGAATTTCAACAGGCGCACTGTTATACGCAGCGTAGCACAGATTCCGGCAAGCGGAGCGGAGCCGCACGAGGTGCACAGTGGGATCCAATGCCGACGCACACGGCGTATGCGCAATTTTTACCGAGCACCCAAACAGCGGTGAGAGCGAGCGAGTGAGAACGAGGGAAGGAGAGAAATGTTTACGCAGCGACAGCGCAACAATTTGTTGAAGAGCGACGAGGCAGCCGCTTTAAATTGTTATACGACAACAGGCTGGCCGCGTTTTTTCTGCTGCTGTTGTTGTTGTTGTTGTTTTTTCGATGCTGTCCTGGCCGACCTAAGACCGGAAGCAAAAAGTCAGCGCGATAAGCAAAGGTTGCTGCCGGGGCCCAGCGAGCTACTAGCGCCTTTTTATTGGCAATTGGAAAAGGCGAAAGCAGCTCACCTTGGCCGAGCCTTGACAATTGTGCAGCAACAGGAGACGCCGCCGCCAGCCGAGGCGCAGCGCATTTCATTTTCTTGCTGCCCGCTTCACATTAACATAATGCCAAAGAATGGGGTGGGGGGCGCCGAATGGAAAATTGAGTTAAGCAGCCTGCAACTTTGTTTTACCGTTTGTCGCTCCGCTGTTCTTCTGTGTGAAACTCTTGGGCAACTGTTGCTCAATAATCAGGTTGAGTCTTATCTTGGCTGCCCGGTCTTCATGTGAGCCGAACCTTGGTCCCGTTTTTTCATAAATATGCATGAGCCGCAAAGGGTTTCAATTAAATTTACTCAAATTGTGGCCGCCTCCTTGCGTTCTTAGTTGCTGCTTGCTGGTTATTAGTTGCCAGAGTTTCTGTCCCGCCCTGCCCTGCCCTGCCCTGTTCTGCCTTATCCTGGCATGTCCTGGCCGCTGTGCGTGGCTGAGGTCAAGAATTTGCATCGAAAAATTCGAAGAAAAGCAGCCAAAGAATTTATTTGGGTTTTGCATTTATTATGAGCAGCAGCAGCAGCATCCCGGGCGATAACTTTAGATAACTCAAGTAGGGAGTACCAGACGCGGGGATACCCTGTTCCCAACTTTTGAGAGTGGTATTCAAAATCCGAAATATTTAAAATTAACTACATTTTATAGGTCTACCTTCGAAAAATATCGATAATAAGCGATAATTTAAACTAAACTTGATCTACATTTTGTATATACACTCTCTTCTGCCTATTATAATTATATATAAAATATGTAAGAAAAATAAAAAAACCATAGTAAATAAATACTACATGTAAAAAATAATATGTAAACAAAAATTATACTAACAATGGGTCAGGGTATAAAAATAGGGGAAAAAATACATTTATATATAAGCAAAAATGTAAAAAAAATATATACATATACATAAATATATATATATATATATATATATATATGTATATATAAAATAATATATTTGAAATAATATAAAAAACTAGCTTGTTTTGATCTCAGCTATATGGTATGGTTTTGGCTTATATTAAGTCAATAAAAGCTAAAACATACTAAAATGTACAATATTGAAATTGAAAAAAAACTACTTATTTTGAGTATTTTTTACTATGTTTAAGAAAATCCGACATTATCGTAGCTCTAACCCCTTCGTTTACTATAATTATGCACAAACTATTTGATTTTTTTCAGTGTACATTTGCACAAAACTATTATACCCACTTTACCGATTTTCAGGGTATAATAAAAACGCAAATTAAGGCAAACTCGCTGCCCGAGACGAAAGTGTTAAAGTACGAAATAATTTCAAAAGGCGAATCAAGCGTCATCGCAGACTTCCGCCCTGACACGGATTCGGACACGGCGTCCGACTCGGACTTGGACTTAGACTTGGTCATAAGTCCACGCAGATCCGGCTTAAATTGCTGCACGCGCAAGCAAGCAAGCACACACACACACACACACACACACACGCATACTTGCTGGAGCGAAGATGAAGCGACTTGACTTGTCCACGGGCGAACATAAGCGAACGAACTCAACAAAAAAAAACATGAAACGTGCGCGGCCTGCAAAGGACGTTGATTACGCAACAGGACGGACTGACTGGCTGCTTTTCTCCTTGTCTGAAACCCCCCCCCCCCCCATTGAATTATTCCTGCTTTATTTCCCAACATTTTGCTAGCGTTGCACACCCACAACCCCACCCCCCCACACACACACGCACACACACACCGCCAAGCCCATGTTCATCACACACGCCCCGGGGCGTCTTAGCCAGCTGGCTACAGAGTATGAACTGACTGGTCTAGGTTATTGAACCACAGCACCTGTTGATTTGGCTCATCAGATATTACATTATATAATACCCACAAACAAAGCCATTTTAAGGCTTTGATAGCCGCAAGGCTTAAATGCGAGCGATAGGTTATCGGTGGCGTTCCTGCCAGATGTTAGAACAATGTCAATTGAGATAATTGCACAGCATTCGAGCTGCAGGTGTTGAGCTGTAAAAGATAGCAAGCAGACACCTGGAGAAAGGTACATTTAAAAAGTTCAGAGGCCTGGCGAATTATATAGATAGTAAATATCATTTTGTAATTAAAAAATAACTTTATTTTAAAAGAAATATATAGATACCTATATATATTAATAAAAGAACAAATACTTTTATTTACTTTAATTTGTATAAATACATGTACAAGTTTCTATACATTAACGGGAATGCAAATACACTTGGTTGACAGTTGAACTTTATAAATAAAACTGTATTCGAGCTCTGCGCTTTACATCAATTGCTCTCAAACTAGCTGCCGATTGTAGCAGCGCCCTCTATTTGTCAATGCAGCAACAGCCTGTAACGGAGTTCTCTGTTAGCGAAAGCTTTTCGCTAGCCACTCGCCCATAGATGGCGCACCAAAATAAATTCAAAACATTTAAAGCAGCTAATTACTTTCAAGCAATGCCAACTGTATATTTTAAAACATCTCTAAAAGAATATACTATATCCAGCATAGAAAACTTGTCTGTTTGTTGGTTTTTTATTATCATCACTATCGTTTTATTTTGTAATTGTTTTAAATATTATGAACTACATTTGAATTGTACAATCTAATTAATAATTAACATTTAGCCCATAATAGTACACAAATATGCGCAATAGGTATAGTTAGGTAGTATATTATATTTTTTTATTTTGTTTTCTTTACGTTTATTTGCCTAGCAACATTTACATTTACTTAGGACTAATATTTTATGAATTACATTCAATTTGTTTTGTGTTTTGATTAACATTTAAGATTACTATCTATAACAAACGTAAAATAGCGTAATGTTCTTAGCGTTCAGTTTTCAATTGGATTAACGATTTTTCACAAAAAGAAAATTTCGTAAGCCATGTGGCCCTTGGGGGCCGAGCTATTTACACACAGTAGTACCAGAGAATATTACGTATTCCATTGCAAATCCTAAGCATATTTTTTTACATATGATTTAAAGACTTCGTTTAAGCATCCTACAAAATATACAATTACAATTATACGCTTATATGTGTGGGTACGAATATTTTCAATTAAATACATTAGGCATAAATTATTACATAATTGTGCTAATTGGGTTTTTAAGTTTGCTTCTTCTTATGTTTTCATCTTTCTTTTTCATCGCTCAGCTAATTGAATATTTCTTGTTATTTATTTATTTATTTTTTTGATGTTGAAACATTTTATGTACGTCTTACGCTTTGTTATTTGTGGTTCATTTTATGCTAGGGGTATTAAAAATAATATGTACAAATTATGACTTACGCACTAACAATATTTGCATAGCTTGTTATTGTTGTTGTCGCTGTTGAATAATGCAGGCGAAATTTCTTTCAAAGAAATTGTAAAGTGATTGGTTTTATTTGCTCGTAATTTGCGTTCATTTTAATTTGTTAATTTGTCAATGCACAGAGAATTCTACTAATTATAAGCGCTAAACATTGGATATTAGATACTATGGTACTATGCAGTTAAGTTTACGCGTTTCAATATGCTATACGTATGTACGTGGGTGTGTATGTGTGTGTATGTATATATTTTAAATTAGAAGCGACCAGATAAATCCTGCAATGAAAGAAAAAAAAACGTTAGTTTGTCAGCTATATTCTCAAATAAAAAGTTAATATACAAATTTGATTTTCAACAACAGCTACAGAGTATTCCAAACTGCAATCAACACTTCATAAAGGAACAATCAGTATATTCTGCCAACTGGCCAAGGCGGCACATTTTAGCTTACCAATTTGGTTAATTTATTCATTTAGGCACTTGACACTTGGCAGCTCTCCTTCTCGCTGGCGTCGAAATATTCATAAGCGATAAGCAAATGTGAGAGATTGTGGCCATAAGCCCCTCAGCCTAGTAATATTTATGCAAATTTGGAGAGAAAAAAAACCGATAGGGCAAAAAAAAAAATGGAAAACTACAAAAGACAGGCTCAAATTGAGCCATAAAAACGACAGTGCTAAACATTCAAAGCGAGAATTTAGCAGCGTGCCGGCCATAACAATAAATTCCTCGAGGGCTTCTCAAATTGTTCGTTGGCAGCCAAAGCGAAGGCGAGAGTGTAAAAATCAAAACTCGTCGCTTATCAGCCGTTTTATTAGTTTCGGCTTAAAATTATTTATGCATAAGTATGTATATGTTGATCACGCGCACATTTTTACAACCGGCAATTGAATTTTATATGCGCACTTTTGGCGCGGCCAGTGCACTGGGCCAAAAAAGTAAGAGCCTACTTATGAGCGCCGTCAAATAAGTTTATTGCCGCCCTTGGGCGCATTTATTTCCGCCCGACCGCCCGACCGCCCCGCCTGACTGTCATTTGCCGTTGGGCTCTGCGAGTGGCTGTGATTAGTTGCCACGCCCATGGCATATTTGCACTCGCCACACACTGGGGCTGAGAAACAATTGTTCTTCTTGTTTGCCAGCGCCTCGACTTAGTCCTGCAGGCCTTGCAGTTTATTACAAGCGTGTCGCTGTTTACTTTATTACTTGTTACACACACGGTGTGTATTTGTGTGTGTGTGTGTGTGTGAGTATTCATGTCTGTCACGTCATTATCCTTTGTCGGCGCAACAAGTGTTTCAATCGCAGAGCTTTGTTTGCCGTGTGCGCGTGTGTGTGTGTGTGTGTGTAAGCCAAGCACACAAATCCTTGAGGGTCTTAAGCAGCTTGTGCACAAGCCGTTTCCTCTCTCTCCCTCTCTTGCTCTTGCTTCTACACTCATATCTATGTGTGTGTATTTTGGCTTTTCCTGCCACTTGGCAATTGTTTTCCGACACTTGTTTCAAGGCGTTGTCTTGCCAGTAAAAGGACCCAGGACGACCTCTATTCCGTTCGAGTTAAGTGAGTGTAAATGTGGTTTGCGGCAAGCACTCAAATCCTCACACCCCCCCACTAGCTGCTGTGTCCTTAACCGTTGAGCTTCCCGTCGGCAGCTTAAATGCTATTAAATTGCTGACAATTTGTATCATTATAAATTCTGAGCTGGCAAATTGATGCCGCCGGATTGTCAGTACGTCAGTTAGTCTGACACCTTTCCTTTAAGCATAATCAGATTTTCAATCAGAAACCAGAGCGAACGAACAGTTGCCCAATTAGCCGCGTCCGTCCACCAAACGTTGCCAAACATTTTCGAGGTGCGATAAACTTGTGCCACTAGCTGCTCTCCTGAGCACTGGCTAATTCAATTTATTCGGCAACTCCAGCTAATCCCCAGACATTTATTAATGATGCGCGAGCATTAAAATTTAATCAAATGGGGGAATACAATAGAATGAATAGAGAAACTTGTCGCTGTAACAAACTTGACTTCTTGAATTATTTAGCGAGTTGCGGACAAGTTCCAACACCTATAGGAATCCCACAAAATCGCCTCCACCTCCAAGAAAAAAAAAAAGAAAATAATAAAAAAAAAAGCCAAAAACTTTTGGGTCCCCGTTGCCTAGGCGTTGTCCTGTAGGCCAGCACACAATGCGTCCAATGTCAACCTCAATCCGAGGGAACGCACACAAAAAAAGCAACAGAAATCGCGCATTTTGGTTTTCTTTCTTGTTCTCTTCATCTTTTTTTAATCGTTCATGAAGTAAAAAGAGTATATTGGGCTTAGGCAATTCCCGTCTTGCTGTCCGTCCTATTGAAGCTAAAGACTGGATTTTTAACTTGATGAAAATCTGTTCAACTGCCTCAGTTGACATGTAAATCTCTAGAATCCAAAACTACCTATAATACAAACTACCGTAACTTTGTCAAAACTGAAAAATGTTTTCAAAATGTAGAATTACACATGTATTTTTAATCGGCTGTGATTATCACAACAAGCATAAAATCCCACATTAAAACACATTATAAATTGGTTAATGGATTTTTTTTTTCAAAAATGCCAATATTTACCATAACTGTGACTCTCTTGGATCCATAGCACCCATAGTACAAACTCCCATATTTTTTTAAAAACTGAATCGATTTTCTTGTTTAATGGCATTTTGATTACGGTTTAGCTTCCTGATTAATTTTAAAATTATATGCTTTTATATTTTATTTTATTTTAAATTTTTAACAGATTGTGGTTGCCAAAATAAGCAAAAAACACACATTAAACCAGGGGCCAAATTTATTGACAGAAATAATGCCAAAATCTAAACAAATTTTAAACTAACGGGGCTATAGCTAAACCGAATTTCATTTATGAAATAGATAAATTTTTTTTTTATTTATTATTTTTACAAATAGCGTACATGATTTCGATATTATCACACTGTGAACGAGTAATGCGCAGTCGGATACACCCGACCAGCTTGTTTTTGTGGTGCTCGCCGCTTTTCAACTAATAAATTGCCCTAAAATGCTTTTGTGTTTCACGCGCGCTTTCACCGGGGCAACCAAAGACAGAAGGAGACGCCATCCCCACCACCTCCCCCTTCCTCGGTGCTGTAACCACTCTCTTGGCATGCCATAGAGCAGCTGCAGCCATAATTTGTGTGACTTTATTATGTGTCAAGTGAGTCAATCTGCGGACGATGATGACGAGCACGTGGAAATTGAGATTTCCTGCGGGGAGCTTACAGTTAACAGCTACCAATCTCCCATCTCGCCCATCTCCCATCTCACAGAAGGCTCCGCTTCGCCTGCAGCTGGCGCGGCAACTTTGGCCGTTTATTGACATGTGTCGCTGCCGGCTTATTAGATGGCCCGGGGCGTAAGTGCGTCCTTAAACCAGCCCAATTTTTATTCTATTAAATATGCAACACGCCGACGCAACTTTAAAACATTTGCATAACAAAATATACAAAAAAAAATTGAATATTGTAAAATTCTAAAATTTATATATGAGAAATGCTTAATGCTGTCAGTTGGCGAAATTATAAAACTGAAAGATGGATAAATGGGGGAAAAATGAGGGAAATGTAAAAAATGTAAATCCGCTCAATGCTGGCTGCAATTCAAATTATTCACTCAAATGAAGCGGCAGCAGCCAAACAGAAAAGTTTGCACTTGGCATAAATTTCGAAGCCAAGCCCTGCCCCCCTTCTCCCATGACAAAGACGATTTGATTTTATTTTATTAGCACATCACACGATTGGCGCCAGAACTTGACAAAGTTACAACTTTGTCCTGTCGCTGCCTCTCTCTCTGGATCTCTCTCCAACTTGGTCTTGGCCAACAACTTTGAGATTTTTTTCTGGTCGCTTTGCTGTTTTCTAATTGTTGGCTTACAAACTTAATGTGGAATTCAATTTGTGCGCACTGCACTAGGCGAATACCAAGACGGTGGGCGGGGCGTTTAAAAAGTTTTTCATGGCACTTCTTTGGGGCTTTTTTTTTGTCGCCCGTTAGTCGGTTGCCACCACCACGCAACAAACTTGGTCACAAAGCAAAAATGCACACTGACAGCTTAACTGACATTGAAAAAAGGCAGAGGTATTCGAACTGACAGTTCGGCCATACCCGACCGATCAACACTCTTCCAAAAACGGGAGTATTCAATCACAGATGCTTGAAATGAACCGAGAAACTGACCAAGCACTTAATTCTAGAAATCCTTCACATTAACTTTCGCAGACTTTGTGAAAGCGAATATTCGATAAAAGCGTAAAAGGATTAAAAGGACACTCTCAAAATGTCGAACATTCTATAAAAAAAAAAACTCTTGTAAAATATGCGAAAAATTCAATGTTATTTTTCAATATTGGCTGCATTTAACACACTTGATTTAAGCGAGGCAAACAGGTAAATAGCCATAGGTTTTGACCGTCAACGACAACAACAACAACAGCAACAACAACAACAACAGCATTAGGGACATGAAGCGGACTTGCTGTGCATAAGTCACCCTAAGGACGTAATTAATTTTTCAGCATTTGCTTCGTTGCCGCCTGGACGCTCACAGTTTCAGTTCCCGCTACTGAAGCTCACGTTGCCTTGACGAATTTGCGCCGCGGTCGCTAAAGGACTTGCGACAGGACAGCCTCGGGCCGCTTGGCCAACCAAATTAGCGTGCCCATTACGTGGGCGACACCGGCCAAAGGGGCTGGGCATGGCAGGGACTTGGGGCATAAGGACACTTGAATGCCACACACACACACACACACACACACACATACATAATAAATGCTGGCAGAAGCTCTTACATATTTTATGACTCCGGTAAATTGACTTAATTTGCTATAATTTTGAAGCACGCGCCGCTTTAAAGCGGCAAATTGAAAAAAAAAGATTCTTTAAACTTATTTTTTTTTTGCTTCTCTAATTTCTTATTTCGTATATTTTGTTTTGTGTTTTGGCGAGGGGAGTGAAGAGAGCGGGGGAGCACTTGACATTGTATTATGATAATTGAACGCGTGTAATTGCCCTCAAGTTGCGTTAGACGAAAACTCAGCAGTCAGCACTGAATAAGGCATCCAAATGGCAATGGAATCGCCATAAAAGATTCATGACAGGGAAATGGAGTGAACTAAAGCGATTTGTAGATATGTTTGAGTGCCAGACTTATAAACAGGACAAGAAAATATTGTAGATCGAGAGCTGCTTGGGGGCGACTCGAACCATCTCCACCACCACTGGCTGCCTTTTTTGCATATTCATAATGTATCGCTTTATGCGCCGTGATTTTACATTATTAACATAATTTATGCATAACTGTCACATTGAATGGCTTTTAGGCTTGATACAAATTGAAAGCGAAAATCTGTACTCACTTTGTAAACTGTTGTGGCGGCCAGCTGCAGCTGCAGATGCTCATCTCCTTCCCCCATCCTCGAGCTTAAATTGTATACAAATATTGTCCGTAGATTGGGCCCAGCCACGTCTTAAACAGTAAAAGCGTTTTGATTGGCAACGACAACACAGTCAGAAAATTATCGAGCTGATCTAATGCACCCAGGAGGGTGGCGAGGTGACCACACTTGGCTGTGAGTACTGCACGCGTGCATTCAGATTTGCGGTTGCCGTTTGTGTGGCCAATTCCAGGCTGTTGCTGTTGTTGTTGTTTCCCAACAGCAACTGTTGCTGTTGTTGTTGTTGCTGCTGCTGCTGCTGCTGTTGTTGTTGTTGTTGTTGTTGCTGTTGCTGTTGCAATTGCAACTGAGCCTGCAAATGATTTAGCTGATAATCTGCACTGCTGTTGGAGGTGGCACCACCGGAGCTGCTGTTGCTGTTTGTACTATTATTGGTTAAGATCACATTGGTAGCATTCGTATTAACCGCGGCCAGCGGTATGTTTATGTCCAGCACGCCGTCGTACCGCATCTCCTGCTGCAACAGCTATAACAAAAAGAAGGCAAACAATTGCAGGTTGATTTGATCAGGGAGATGGGTTTCGCTCACCTCTTCGACGTTGCACTCGAGACCGCCCTGAAAGTTCTCCAAGTTAAATTCGTCAATTTGCTCGCTGTTGAGCGCCTCCAAGCATTGCCCTATCAAAGTAGAGGCGCAGTTATTATCTGCATTCATGCAGCGAACAGATAAGGACAAAGACAAATGGAAACACGAGGGGATAGAGGGATAGAAGAGATGCATCAGAGAGCGGCCACAGGAGAAATCATCAAACTTACCCTCCAAACCCGAGGCCAACTGTTGTTGCTGCTGCTGCTGCTGTTGCTGCTGCTGCTGCCGTTGCTGTTGCTGCTGTACGAGAAGCGCAGCATTATCGGAGCCACCATCCAGCAGGACATTGCTGTATGTGTTGAGGGAGTCGGACGAGGGCTCACTGTTGGGATACGCAGGCGACATTGTGGTGGTAACTGAGTTGGGCGAGAGCCCCTGCAAGCAAAACGACAATAATAATTTAACAATTAGATCGTGCAAAAAGTATTAAATGCACTCACATCTCGCGCACTGTGTAAACAGCCGCAGTTGAGCGAACGGTGCAGCAGGCACTGTGGCTGTGGCTGCGCCTGCGGCTGCGGTTGCTGCAGCGTTTGGTAGCCGGGGGCAGAGACGGGTCCGTTCAGTGAGTAGCCCTGTGGTAGCTGTGGCTGCTGTGGCGGCTGGTATGGCGGTGGCGGCTGTGTGGCCAGTCCAGAGGCGGCACTGAACCTGCTCCAGCCGTACGATCGTTGGGTTGCAAATACAGAAACAGATGTTGACTTTATAGAGCAGTTCAATATAGAATGTGTTGTGTCCAGATACAGATTATTTATATGTTATCACATGCAATGCTCGGTTCTGTGCTCGGTTGTGTATGCTCTACGCATGCAGGCGAGGCACAGCAGAAACGAAACAAACAACAAAAGAGGCCAGCACACAAAATGATAACAATAATAATACCAGTAAGAAACTGACCCTTGCTGCTGCAACATATCGCTCTGGAGTTTCAGCTCATCCGCCATCGAGCCGGCCAGCTGATCAAGTGCCTGCGCCTGCGCCTGCGTCATTGTCGTGTTCTGGTAGTCAACCGAAAAGCCCCAGTCCGGCTCCAGTTCCAGGGCCCTTATGGGACTCAGGCGTCCGCAGGAACTGGCATTGGATGAGGCGCGTTGCCGAAAATCGGGCGACAGTTGAAAGCCGCCGCTGAACCGCAAAACGATAGAAAAATGTAACAAAAAAAAAAACAAATAAAAACAATGCCAAATTAACATATAATCAAATCATATTTGTAATAAATATAATATAATATAACTTAAAGTTCAGACAGTTTGATAACTGCACAAATAAAAGCCAGCATTCAAATCTACTTATATTGTAAATATATAAGCTACAGAAATATAAAAGTGAAATTGTGTGGCAAATCTACAAGCTACACAAAATTCTTTTTTAATAAGAGCTATCTACCCGATATAACAATTCGATGTTGATGCGATTTTAAATTTATTTATATAATATATAATTGATTCTATACAAAACTCGAGTATAGTTTGCATATAAACACACAGAAATATTTTAAAACTATATATATTTTAAACTGTATATGTTCACTTTATAATCTTTGTTTCTACATATTTCTAAAAAAAATCAAATGCAACTTGCATTTCTATTTACAAATATCAGAAGTATACCACTTTAATAAAAAGAATAATTGGATCTACGAATCTACTTTGCAAGCTGAAATAAATAGTTACCTGTGAAGCGGACTCTCTGGAAAGTGGTCCAGCCCCTCGCTGACGCTGCTGCTCGGCGAGGGCGTGGCATCGTTGAGACCAACAGCACCAGCCTGACGCAGTGCCTCCACCCGCTTCTTGGCCCGTCCGCGCCTCTTCTCGTAACGGGACGTTTCCATTGAGGCGGCGCGGCGTCTCACCGATTTGCCGGGCTTAGCCTCCGGATTGAGCATCCACCAGGATGATTTGCCAGTTCCCTCGTTCTGTACCCGCATAAATCGATTGTGCAGCGACAGATTGTGCCTTATGGAGTTCTGCAATGATACGGAAACCAAATGTGGCAATTAGTTACTGAGCTGAGCTGGGTTTTCTCTACGATTTCGTTTATTTTTTTCTCTCCTTTCTGCGGAATTTGCAAATCTTGCGATTGTGGGTTAAGGAGTTCGATTCAAGTCGCGCTGATGTAACGATTTGTAAGCAATTGCGTTAACTTCCTGTGGGGGGGGGGGGGGGTTTCGGTATGGTTTTTGGTTAGGTTTACTTTTCCGGGACACACTCGCACACACACACGCACGCACACACGGTCTCTAATTGGAAGTTGTCTTCACTTGGCTGCCATTCTTATACTCTCTTCTCCCTTCTGTCCGCCCCATCGATATCGTTGTCGTTGTCATCGTCGTTGTCATCGTCGTTGCCTGTCGCTTTAGCTGTCAATTCATATTTTATAACAATAGTCATAAATATCGTCATGCGCAACGTAATGACAACAAATCGAAAAGGAGACAAACCGACAAACCCAGAGACTTGGCCACAATTTGTAGCATCGGCTCTGTCATAAGGTAAAAATAAAAATATATATAAATTATACAAAAAAAAAACCAACAACAATTATACAGCAAACACACTGCTAAAAACAATCAAACACGTTTAGCGCGGATTTGTCATCGGTTACAATTTGAAAAAAATGAATGGTGTAGTGATAGCAGCCAAACTAAATGGAGCATCACAAACTAAACTAACTGTAAAAGCAAAGCAGCCACAGATTCTCTACGACCCCAACCTCAACTCCGAGCTCAACTCCGATCCAAATGCGATGGCGGCTGCGATGCGTCGCGACTTCAGGCGGCACATTGGCGCCATTTATCACCGTTGCCAGGCCATGTGTGTATGTGTGTGCGTGTGTGTGTGTGTGTGTGAGTTGGTGGGTGGTAAACCTGTCCGCAGACAGCAGACGGCAGACTGGAGTTGGGGCAGACAGGAGCAACACCGCCAGGGTACAGACCTTCTAATACTTTTTTTTTTTGCTAGTCAAAAACTTTTACTTGGCGTCAGTCGAGTCCTGTTGGCGTCTCCTGGCGTCGTCGTAATGACATTTTGGTTTTAGCCCACGCACACACACATACACACACACACATACTTATTTGCCACTTTACCCTTTCTGATATCTAGTTCTTGCATAAAGTTATCATTTTTATTTAAATGTTTAAGTGCGTCTTTTACCCCACCCTCCAAGTGCCTGTCCTTTGCATTATCCCAGCGTAATGTCTGGCATTTGCAAGAATGTTTGGCTGCTTGGTCATAATTTAAACAGCGAAACGTTTTTATTATGCTAATACGCCTAGAAGGAAATTATCTTACAATCCGCTGGACAGGAACCATTCCTTTTGGCATAACCGGAATAAATTAGTTCAGTTAAGTTGGCACATGTCAAGCCAAAGGATTAAGCTGCACTTACAGATTTTTAGTTTCATCTACTGTATTCATCCATAAACATTGTAAAACATTAAATCAAACTTAAACAATATTTTTAGAATCAGAATCTAGAAGACAGAACATGGTCAAAATGTTGAAAAATATCAAAAAGTCATGCAAGTTTTAAAACATTTTGAAACTTTTATTATTCAAAAAAATTATGACTTCAGAATCAGTTTGGTATTTTAACTAATTTTGACACCCACAATGGCTTAAAATAATATAAACATACGAATTTAAATTATTAATTTAATTTTTAAATATGCAAACAAGCCATGACCAGCAGAGATGCAAATCGGTTCAGTTTTGAAAAATGTCGAAATATTTAGAATTATGTCATATTTTTTGACACAAAAATTAACCAGCTAGAGACAGTTTTAAGATGAGTTTCAAAATTTTGAAGACACAATTTTTTCGAAAGATGTAGGGGGGAAGCACATGTAATTTTCTCATATATATAAAAACATATTGTAGGAAGAATGTATCTAGAGGACAAGAGAGCATGCAAATCGGTTATGATTTGAACTCTGGGAAGGACCGAGAAAATTTGTTCATGCTACTTAAGAATACAAGACATTCTTAGAATACAACTTTGCTCGGGGCAATAAGGCCTACACGAAATGCTAACAAATGGCATTCTTAATTTATGGCACACACTTCATTGAATATTCATAAACTTTAATCTAACGAATGCCTTCCAGAAAAAAAACGTTCAATTCATCTAACTAATTGGCGCTATTAAAGTGGAAGATATGTATGCTCATATAGACGAGACTTCCAGCCAAACAAGCTGCGACCACACGCCGAGCCCAGGATATTCATGGATAGCAACCGGCAGCAGGAGAAGTTACCAGGGCGCTGCATTATGTTTATGAGGGGGGGACCAAGGAGAGTTGGGGTGTGTGCTCACAAGGCGTATGTGGGTCACACTCAAGACAACCCTCAAGCCACTCACAAATATGAAAAGCAATCGCAGAAAAGAACGAGCTCGGCTGAAAATGGAAAGAAACGAACGAATGAATGAATGAAAAAAAAAACAGAAACTATGCGAAATGGCTTCATTGAATTTGCTTGCAACAAATAGGCGAAAATGGAAATGGAAATTTAATACGTATATGAGCACAAGTCCATTTGTCGCCAAGGATATTCGTACACACAGAGGCGCTGCTCCCTTTTTTTGCACACACACACACACACACGCACACACACAATTAATGTGCACCGAGCGTGAATTACAATGAAACATCAGCCCAGGCACCCAGCCACACCACCATCCTCCAACTGGTTGCCAAGAAGCGGCTGGCCTGCTCACAATTTGACCCAGTTATGCAGAAATAGTTAGAGCTGCCGATGCCAATTACATTTATGAGAGCACAGTTTTTATTTATTAGTCAGTCAGGACTGCGCACTGATTCATTTCTCTATAATTTATAAGAGTAATTGGTCCGGGTATGAAGGGGAACCAGGCTAATGCTATAATATATTAAATTTACCCGAGCGCGCTTTATGTCTGTGCTCAATATTTCATATGAAACTGATACGTAAAACGACATCAAGTATGCATATTTTCAGAGACTCTCAATTGAAGCTGAGTTCAATCGCTCTCTGCACTTGTCATTTCTTGGTATTTCGTCTTAGCCATGTCAAGTACAGTAAAAAGGACACCTCACGAGTAAATCCGTTCAAGTGTGGACCAGGTTTGTCAAGAGTATTTGTACATAAATCAGATACGATCCTTTCAAATGCTGCATAATCAGTTTTGTCACATCAAAAAAAAACTTGAAATACACGTTGTGTTCCGTTTAATAGGTATATATACTAATAAATATCTCAAATAAAAATTATACGCAGTGGCAAATGTTTGGGGCCTCCCAGCTCCACAAAATTGGAGCGATATAAAAAATTTGTGCTTTGAGTGAAATAAATGCCAGTTAGCCAGCCAGTCCAGAATAATACACCACAGCAAAGCCAGATAGCGCAGATCCATATCGATATAAAGTATATAAAGTGTATGTACAAACATTGTGCTACTCTAAAAAAAAACCGAAATAAAAGTAAGAATATAAATAAAAATAAAGAAATCGCGCTCGAATGCTAAACAGCTGCGGCAATTCTCACACACAAATCAAATGAACCCAATGCTGAACCCAACGCTCAACAACTCACACAAAAAAAAGCAAAAAATAGAAATACAAAAAAAAAGGAGAAAAAAAGATTATTCGCATTTAGATGTGAAATTGAGATATAAATTTTGAAACGACACACCATGCACAGGTTCAAATTCTACAACCCCAATGCGTCCTCCTCCCTCCACCCTGCGCGCCAATGATTGCTGCACGCTAGGATCCAGAATTAAAACAACTAGCCAAGTTCAATTCAGTTAAAATTTCATGTAGCACCCAGCCATATTTCTTTGGTTCTGAAAAAAAAAAAAAAAAAAACTTGACCGTTCGGTTTCAAACGGAGCTCGGTTCATTTTTTATTTTCTGTGTTTCAATTTGAATTTAATTGTTTTAACAAATTTCGCTAGCCAATTTGTAAACACTTAGCCCCGAGACTAAACAAATTCTTATACACATGATATGCATTTGCCGGCCCCAAATTTATGGCCTCGGCATGGAGCAATCGCTGGCATGTTTATGTTTACTTCAGGCTAATTAATTGTTTAAACATTTTATCCGCTCTTGACTCCAAATGTGGCTCGCGCGCCTTTTGAAATCTGACAGTTGTGTTTATGGCGGGTGATGGGGCGAAGGGACGCCTGTGAGAAATAATTCCAGGCCAACAGACGATAATCATGATGCCTATCGAATTTGCATTTTTAATTCCCATTATCATTTTTTTTTTTTTTTTGGGAAATGTTATTAATTGTTGACCATTTATCATCCACCTGTTAAGGCCAAAATCTCAGTGGCTATATGTTTTAGCTTATCAGTTATCTAGTCAGCGGTTATTTGGCAAACGATATGCCTTGGCCAACTTTTTGCTTTTATTTGTGACGCATGTAAGAAATGATAAGATAAATAATGACCTAATAGAAGTGAACATCTGAGGGGGAAGATGTACAAATTAAACAATCCATCAACAATGTTAGGTCTTAAAGTGAATCAATCCTTTTTTATAAAATAACATCGAGGGTTACATTAAAGCACGCACAAAATCAATACATTTACAATTTGGTTTATCAAAAAATGATTTGAAACCAGAAAACTTGAGAAATAGCAAAACTGCGAGCCGACTATCAAATTGGCATCGACAAAATAGGCCGTAGAAAAGCCGATGATGCTGATATGACCCATTCCGCCAACTTGCCCTTTCCACGCAGTCTGCTAAGAAAGTTGGGCAAATATTGTAAAGATATGCGAACATAAAACTAGCAGCATTATCGAGCCAATGATGATGTGATGATACGGGTATAATATGAAGCGCAAAAGTTTGGTTTTTTTATTTTTTGTATCTATTTCTTTTTCTTTTTGGTATCTGTGCAAACTTTTATGAATTTGAGTTGGCGACAAAGCCAAAAAAGAAAAGTTTGCGATTAATCGCTGAAATACTGGCGCCTGCCGGCAGCGGAAATGAAAGCGGATGAGATCTGAAACGGAAGCTGAGCTGAAGTTCTTAACTGCAGCCTGTTTGAATTTCACCTGCAAGACTTTAAGCAGCGCACTATAAAATGGCCATCAAATAGAAAGCCACACAGAAGCCTTGGTCGCTAACAAGTGTACCGCATGTGTGTGTGCGAACACGTCTTTATGTCTGTCTGCTAGCGCAGCCACTCATTGAAAAAGTCGGGAGTGCACTCCATAAACAGTTCATAAGTGTCGCGTTTGTCTCGACGACACTGGCAAGAAGCAAACTGTATGGCCAAAAGGTTCTGCAATACAATCAGCCAAAGGATAGGGCAAAAAAAAACTTTACCCATTCAAGGCTACAACAGCAACAGAAACATGAACGAAATCAAGCCAAATTATGTACAATTTGTGCGGCGGCGAGGACATTGCCCCAAAATGTATGCAATCGAAATGGAAGCGAATTGAATTGAGCTTGTGCCACACTTTGTCTGTCTGTCTGCCTGTCTGTTTGGTTTGTTTGTTTGTCGTCTGCTTATGAAGTTGATGACATTCATTAAGTACTTGCAGTGCACTAGCCAAATCCCGTTGCCGGTTTCTAAGCCGCGCCCGCTGGTCATCGCTTAACTGTTGATTGATTATGTGGCAGCGTCTTGGAGCAGGTCTAAGAACAAGGCTTAAAGAGCCCGAGCGACATAAATTGAATAGCCTTTCTTAGCCACTGCGAGCTTTAACAATCGTTATTTATGGGCAACTGGAACTCGCTTCCTGCTGCCTCGACCATTAGCTGGATATGAATTGAGCCATTCAAATGATAAACGCACTGTGTTTCTTTCCTTTCTTTTTTTGTTATTGTAGTTCTGGCCAACAGTTGACCGAATGAAGCAGGGCCATCCAAGTTGTCATCGTCTGTCCGGGCCACGTCCGCGGCCACGCCCACACAGACAGGTTCTTCGTCGCGAACTGACATGGCAAATTGCAGCCGTGTCAGAAATTTGCAACACGTTTCGGCGTTAAGTTCACCAAATATAATTTTATTATCTTCAGGCTGGCCAGTCCGGTCAGTTTTTCGTTTTTGGGTTTCCTGAACTGTTGCAGCCAAAGCATAAAACAGTTTATCTTTTTGGCAAAGTTTTTATTATTTCTGGGATCAGTTTTGGTGGCTTTGTCTGCTGCTTCTCTTTTATGGCGTTTCTGATTATTATTATTGCAGAATTATTTATTGCTCAGAGGGGGGGGGGGGGGGGGGGGGGACAGTTTTTTTTCCCTTTTTTTTGTCTAACAAAAGTAATTTTTTTACTTTTTAATTTATTTACTCATTATTTTATTTTTTTGTTTTGCTATTCGAAACCAGTTTACTAATGCATTATTTATAATCTTTAAAGTTCATTAAATGCCAAACTTTGGCACTTTAGAAGGGTGTGTGTGTGTATGTGTGTAAACAACAATTTATATTATTTATTTTTTGCTGTTGCAAATTAAAGGGTTTAATTTTATAATAGAACTAATTGTTTAGGGTATCGCTTTAAACACCTACTAAATGCCTTTTTCCCCTTCGTAGAGCCTTCTGATCAAAAACAAAAACAAACTGCGCACTTTGGCTATTTTTTTTGAGAATTATTATGGTTGGGCAGCCAGACACTTGAGAATGCCAGACGATATTTGTTGGCGCATAAATCGTGCAGCATTAACAAAAAAAAGCACAAAAATTACAATTTTACAGCTTAAGGCAGACGCTGACGTTAATTAGTGCAACACAGTCGAGCGTTTCGTGAAAATTCCAACGTTTCGAAGAAAACTAGTGGAACGAATGCAACTAACCTCAGACAATGCAAAACTCATTGTAGGCGAGCAAGTGCGACGCAATTAGAATCTCAAATCTGAGAAACAGCCATAAAATGTTGTAAATATTCAAGTGCTCCAAGTGCCCATTGGATAAGTTGCTTAATAACATTCGACAGCTAATTGTAAACTTTAAAATTTAGAGGAAAAATAAAATGCAATTGTTTTTCACTTATATTTTGACTGATTAAAAATTTTTAAAAGCACCTTAATTGAGCCTAAAGATTTAAAATTAACATCTAAGGTAACATTAAAGGCATGTTTAAACATCTGACATGCAGAATTAAGCTTATAGTTTTTATATTACTGAAACGCTTGTAACGGTTTCTACTTTGCTTTGACAATATTACAAATATTACAGGTAATAAAATGGTTGATAAGAATTTTATCGCGACTTTTCCTGCATAATTGACCTTGTCTACACAATAGTAAAAAATATACATATAACCAGTTGCTTACATCTTATTTAAACCAGCAACCAGAACAAATTTAATGAGCTATAATAACTAAACTAAAAAAGATATAAAAATTTTAAATTGCAGGTTGTTAGCCTAATGTTAAGCTTATAAAACAGGGCTTCATTTATTTGTTATAAATATTTTTTATATTTTATACTATGTAAATACGAAAAATGCCACTAAAATCAATGTCACAGCTTGTTTCAATTAGGTAACAAATGACATCATAAAATTATGTTTATAGACTAACAAAAATATTGTAATATTTGTTGTCGTTTGTTAAACCACGAAAATAGATATAGTATATTTAAATGGCGGCTACTTTTACGATCAACCAACAATTAAAATGCTAATATATTACTGTAACTAAAACTAACGAATGCAAAAAATAAAAAAGTAAAAACAAAAATAAAAAAACCACAACAAAATTCATTTGCCAAACGGAGGCACGGCTGCTTCCGCGTCGCCATCGCTGTCGCCATTGCCGCTGCTGCCGTTGTTGATGTTGATGCTGACGTCGCTGCTAGCAGCAAAAAGTGGGCGTGTGCCAGGCGAGCGTCTACTACGCAATTGCCGGTACAGTTAGACGAGACACGACACCAGACCCGCAACAATACCAACACCTACAATGACAACGATAACAACAACGACAACGACACATTGGCAGCAGCATACCGACAATAAGCCACAACAACAAATGCAAGAATACAACAGCAACAAAAAATGTGTAGCATGCCACATTCTGATCAGAGCGTGAGCATAAAGATAGAGAAAGAGAGAGCGAGCGAGAGCGCGAAAGAGCTCGACAAGAGGGGCTCGTACAAGGTTAATATTTATTGATAAATAAATATTATAGATGCAAATAATTTGCTCTCTTTGTTTTATAACGAGAATATATTTATTGCTCTCCCCCTCTCTCTCTCTCTATCTCTCTCTGTCTGTTTGTATCTATTTCCACATTTCTCGCTCATTCGCCGTTTTCGATATTTCTACTGTGCACAATTATTCCAGTATTTGCACGTTTCATTTTATGGGATTTGCCAAATGTAAAGAAAAACAAAAAATATTTAGCTTTTTTCGCTTAGTCGCTGCCCCTGCCTTCCTCATTGGTTTTATTGTGTTTTAGTGCCGCGTTCTCGAACTTATTGTTTGTTATATAGAAAAGTGCTTGGCACTAAATGCGCCGCAAAATGCATAAACATGGCTACTTCAGAGGAACAAGGGTTAATGCGGCGTATACTTAACGTGTGCAAAATTATTTTTTGCTGCCAGTAGATTTCTGGTTCTGGATCTAGTTTTTTTGCCCGTTCTCTGTTTTAGTTTCTTGTTTGCTTGCTATCTCGCTTTATTTGTTGCTGCTATTTGATAAATTTGCAAGAGCGCAGCTGCATTTTTTTGTTGTACTTTTATTTATTTTTATTTTTATTTATTTTTTTTGCTTTTGCTTTGCTGGTTTGCTAAGACGCAGTTCGACTCGGCACATGGCACACGCGCACCGCCCTGCCCCCCCGCCACGCCCCGGCCCGGCCCGCCGCTGTCAAGTGCACGCTCCAAGTGTCAAATTGATTACGCAAGCGACGTTGGTTAAACGCAATTAATGAATGGAATTACTTAGCCCTCCTTGCGGGCAAATGTGGGACACGTTTATTGCATTTGTATGCAATAATGCATAATGCATAATGAGTTCTGATCTGATAGATATCCGCACAATAGGTGCAAGGCTATACCGTTAACCACAATGACGACCGCTCTGGAGTACCCAATCAAGTGATAAATCTAATGAAATCACACTAGATTCAAGTGAAACAAGTGCAGTTAGTAATTTACGTTATAAAATAAATCCTAATCTTGACACCTCCTGGAAACGGGCGTCAAGGTTACACACAAAATGCACTGATAAAAACAAATGTGCACTTGATAATGTGTATTGATAAAATACTACTTCTGATACTCTTATCAATTACAATCACGTTACAGTGTAAAATGTGACTAATTAATATACACGGATGAGACTAGAAAATCTATCATTTGCCATAAATGACCCACCCTCTCAAAGAATTTTTCAGCTAATTACTAATTTATAAAAACTACAAAATGTTGAGCCAAAAATAATTTTAAACTTTTAGGATCGAAGCCAAAATAAAAATATACATTTCTACATAAAAACATATACAGAGAATCACACGCCAATATACGATGTTTTTTTTAAGAATAAAAATAAAAAATAAATAACACCGCAAACTAAAGAGGAAGAAAAACTTGGCACAGGTTCAATGGCCAATCGACGTTGGGAATGAAGACAGCGTGAACGTGAACATTGCCACAGAACGCAAAGCCAAATTTAAAATTCCACAAATGTCATTTCAGTTTTTATAGCAGAAGGTGTTGCTGTGTGGCCGAGCAAGCACCAGAGGTGGGGCCCAGAGGTGGGGCAGGTGGGTAGGCGAAAGGAAGCAAATGTCAGAGAATGCAACGTGTTGCATAAATTATCCATAGACTCTAGCGAAACTCATCAAGGGATCTTTGCAGTCGATGCCTCGCACTGTCACTGTCCCTTTCAGCGGTAAAACCGGAAAGTTGCATTACTATAAATAGCCATGTGTCCACATGTTGTAGCTGTAAGTTGTGCACTTTGAGAAAAAATCAGGTAAGGTCGAGATTTCTAAACTGCACACTAAATTCTTATTTAAAATTCTGAGACAGGTTAAAAACAGTTTTCATTCTAAGTAATATTGTACTGGGAATTCTGCTAATATATTTTTAATCGAGCTTGATCCGACTTAAATTAAGAATATTAAATAATAAAGTCTATTTCTGTTTTACGCTTAGTCTAAATATAGGAATTCGGACAGCAATTAAGTTATGTTTAATATAATATTTAATCTATGTTAATCTCACTTAAGCATGAGTAACGCAATATTTCTTCGAGTGTAGCCTGTAGCTGCACCTCACCTCACTATAGCCTGCCCGAACTGTTTCTGTTTGCTGCAGTGGAGTCCTCCTCGAGGCAATCGACGGGTGCTTTATGCTAACTGCGTACTTTCTTTGCCCAATCAGCACTCGGTCTCAGTTTTCCCCAGAACACGAATCACATTTGCACTCGGGTCTACGGTTAACGGTTTACATCGTCATCGGTGCGGTGCGTTCTTGTTGTGTTTGTCTACGTAGCGTTTTCTTTATCACGCTATTATTTTGCCGCGTAATCGCCAAAAAGAGACAGATAGGCAGAAAGTCAGAGCGACCGACAGACAGTCAGACAGATCGAAGTACCAACATTTGACAACTTCCGCGAAAATAACAAGAACAATAACAACAATTATAAACAATAAAACACTCGCACACTTTTGTTCCCAGTGAAGCCAACACTCCAAATTCATCATCAAAATGTGGTTCGATGGAAAATAGGTTTCGAATGTCGCCAGTGCAGCAAATTCTTTGCGTTTTGGGCAAATGCGCAGACTGCGAGGTGTTAAACTGATAATTGAAAACAGAGGGGAGCACAAGCTAAACATTTTTGTTAGGGAAAGCGGAGCAGGCGGGAACTGAAAGAATCATGTGCATGACGCAGAAAATTTCATACGAATTGCGATTGTATTCAATTCTGTTGAAAATGATAAGGGGTTCCTAGACTCCATGTCTATGGATATGGCAAATAGTCCATAGTACTGCTAAATTTGAGATTGAAATTACTTACAAATATTAACTATGTTTACTATCTGTGTTTTTCTGAAAAAAAATTAATTTTGCAAATGCACTTTTGCGAAATACAATTTTAACAGAATTTAAATGTCAATGAACTTGCCAATTTGACAGCTGACAAAAATTATTGTACATACATATACATTTATATATAGTATATATATGCATATTTGCATGAACTTATCATCCAAACGAAAAGATACAAGTATTGACAAAAAAAATTTAATTACATTACATAATTAAATTCTTAACTGATTTCTTCTTCCTCACAATTGCTCAGATTATTGATTATTGCGTCTCAATATTTCTAATCCTTATTGGATAGAGAAATATAGGTACAGTCAATGAATATGAATGAAAATTAAGCGAGTTCTTGTGATCATATGTGTGTTTCTGTGTAACTGCGCTTCTATTTACGTATGAATAGATGTAAACAAAAAGATAAAAGCGCATTAATTGCAGCTTTCAGCGCCGGACATGGACCACGCAGAACAGAAAGATAGGGAAGAGGTGGGAAGGGGGGGATGGGCTGGGCAGGCAGGTTGGGTTGTGACGGTAAGCGAAACGAGCTATAATATTTCATGTATTTATTAAGTAACACATACAACAAGTGGAAGACGACAATGCAAACACCAGACGACGACAACTACGACGAAGGCCACTGACCGACACACAAACAAGCAAAAGCAGACCAATTTGCGAAAAATTAAAAAAAAAACACACACACACATTCACACAAAAAAACAAGAGAAAGAAACACATTTATATGAATTCGCCGAAGAAGAAATACTCTACAAACTTTTTTTTTGTCACACTGTTTTTCATTAAAAATCGCTTACTTATCAAATGTGATTTAATTTAATTTTAAATATTTTACAATAAAAAAAAAACTAAAACAAAAATAATGCCAGCTTTTTTTAACCAAGCAACAAATTCAATTGTATTTAAATAAAAGGAATATTTTCGATAAGTTTTCGATAACCTTCATGTCGGGCTGTAAACTGTACATAATATCAGGGGTATTCCCTGTTACACACTTCATGACGAAATAAAATACTCGCTGCAAGTGTATTAAAAAAGCACACGAAAGAAAGAAAAAAAAAGAAAACAAAAAGTAAAGCAAAGCAAACATCGCAAAAAAGCGTAGCACAAAATAGCCGACTCTTTCTCCCTCACAACACTCACTATCTTTCTCTCTTTCTCTCTATCACTGTCTTTGGCCATGAACTTGACCATTTTCGTTATTATAGGGCAAGCACTCAGTGAAGAACAATATTTCTGTTTTGGATCTAGCCGCATGAACCAGTTCCGGTTATGGAATAGCACAAATTCTATTATGTAGAAAAATGTATTTAAACAAGGACTCGAACTCACCTTCCAGCCAGCGCTGCTATTCGAGTCGCCTTTATCCTTAAAATATGCCACATTCTGCACCATCCACTCGTAGATCTGGCTCAGCGTCAGACGCTTGTCGGTGGCGGAGCCTATGGCATGCGTTATGAGATCGGCATAGGACAGATTGCCCCATGCATTCCGACGGGATGAGTTCTTTTTGGCCGCATTCGCATTCTGCATGGCCTGCTGTGGATCTGTGAGTGGGAAAATGAATGTGAATGTGAATTAGGCAATCGAAGACCTCTCGGATTGGGCTCACTTACCACCCGTTGCCAGCTGCTGATTGCTGGCCTTGGTGCTGTCCAGCTCATCGACGGGCTCCACAAAGTTTTCTGGGCGCGGACATGGCCAGGTGTTGGAGCGGGCGCGTGTCTGCGGCTCGAAGCCGCCATCTGTTGGCAGCTCATTCACCAGTTGGTCCATGTGCAGGCCATTGCTTGACCGCTGGTTGGGCCAATCCTGTGCAAACCCGTCCATTATGGCAAACAGTTCGTTCTGGAGTTGCAGCTTTGTGGCTTTCGTCAGCTCGCTCCAAAACTCAAAGCTGCTCCGACTAAAAAAAATAGAGAGAGAGAGAGAGAAAAGTAGAAGCATAAGTTAAATTGATTATGGCTAAATGAAGCTTTTAACAGCGACCTCCTCCCCCACACACACTTTCAATTCAGTTAATGTCAATTGCACTCATTTGGAAACTCGTTAAATCATTTTCCCGTGTCATTTTGTCATTAAACGCGTTCTGAGACGGCATCATTTCTGACACGAAACAGCTTTTGCGGCTAATGGGGGAAAATTATCAAAATCAACGCTATCATGGTATGGGCCAATATTAGCGGGATGTGCAGAAAGAGACAAACGAAAAAAGATATTTTTATGCATAAAATAAACGAGTTAATTTAGTAAAAAAAAACATTATTAAATATGCATTTTGAATTTTTCCAGATTAAGAAAAGTTTTTGTCATAAACATGTAAATAATTAAAGCAATGTTCGAATCAAAACCAGGTTTCCAACATAAGGACGAAGCGAGGTTCAGGTATTGCGTATTCACCTAGTGCAAGTTACTAGATATGTTTTTGTATGTGTGTGAGTGTATGTTTGTGTGTATGTAGGCACTTGCTTCTATCAACAAGAAGCGCAGCGAATACGGCAATGGGCTGACGATAATGCTATGGGTTATGATCTTGTTGTACGCACTGCTCAATTGAGTTTAATCAAAAGTGAGCTGGAACAGTGGCTGCACCCGATTAAATTAAGCATAGCATACTAATCGGTGGAAATAGATGATGCACGTAGTAACTGGCAATTAAAATATGCTTGCAAACATCTACTTTATCAATACACTGTCTATATGTACATAATGTTTCTAAAAATATATAAACATACATGTTTATATATACTTGTGTCTTCTTTTAATTTTTGTTATTATTTTTTCGCTTTGTGTACATTATCAAAAGTCTATTGACACTGGCCGCGCTGTCTGCAACGGGACACTGATAAGCAACTAAAGATTGACTGCAGCTTGACGAACTTTGCACGAATTTCAAACGTTGTTATCTCTCTCTTCATTTCATTTTTGGAGCCATATATGCGTGCTCTTCTCAAAAGTATTTTATATAGGCTCGTATGTGATTATGTATCTTATCGAAAGAAGTTTTTCATTTAAACATGCAAACACATTGCGCCGTAAACTCAATTTTATTTTCAACTAACGTTTTCAAATTTGCACATGATAACAACCGCCTGCAGAGAGAACAATGCGGATGAGCGAGTCTACTAGCTGCTGCTCTTTTGGAAGCCAGAGAGCTTTGTACAAAGACAATATAAACACTAATAAAGCTTACACACACACAAACCGTATATATGTATAAAATGAAATTTAACGAAAGAGGCGCACAACAACGGCCGTTGATCGCCGCAAATGTTTTTTTATTGAGTTTGTTTCCAATGTTTTCTTTTTTTTCTTTTTGCTCAACATTTCTTAGCAGTTAAATTTTGTTTTTATTTTTTTTTATTATTTTATAACAGTGGCGCACTAGGTCTTCATACGTCTTCATACAAAGGTACGTATACGTATATAAATATATATTTATACTTATTGTATATACAAGTAGGAGGCAGAGATGGCGATGGCGACGGCAAAATACCTTGAGACACCAGCGCAGAACACGGAAGTATGTATGTGTGTATGTATGTATATCAATCGGCAAACGTAGCTGTTGTTACGTTAAAACTACTGTGCGTGTGTGTGTGTGTGTGTGTGAGCTTTTACCTGTGCAGGGAGTTAGCACAGATGTTAGTTATGGCCAAGAATATAAGCCGTCCCGCAGCAAAAAACTTTCCGGGCCAAAATTTAGCTGGTGCATACAAAAAAAAAAACAAGGCACTAAATTTTGTAATAATGAAATTTTTTAGATAAGGTCGCGTCGCAGTTTTTTACACAATATGTGCAGCGAGTGGTTTATTGCTGTAAATAATGAAAACTAATTAGAAATTAGCTGCACTTTTAACAGCAGGAAAAACCGCACAAACAGTCAACTGAACTGCACCTCAAACTGACCTTAGACACTAGCGGCAAACAGCAGAATAGAGCAAAACAAAACACGAGAAAAAAAACACGCAAAAAAAATCCATAAACCCTCTTTAGCTAATAGTAGTCATTTCAAATCAAAAAAGCTTTTTTACCTCACATATGTATGTAATCTATAGATGTCAAAATTTTAATTGTCTCTGTGCTTGATGGCTATCTACTATTTTTAGCTGCATCTGCAGGCATTGACAATTGCTTTGCATTTAAAAATAGCCCCCAATGTGTACAGATACATATTTACATATTTGTACATCCATCGGGCAGTGCGAAAATTGCGACGCACAACAGAAACCCGTTGACTACTTGTTGCTACCAATGGCGTCAAGATAAGAGGCTCAAAAACTCGCGACAAAAATAAAAATTAAATTTTTTGGAACGTCACAAGTATATCAATCTATATGTACACGTTTGAATTGCAAATAACAAAATTTATAAATAATATAAAACAAAAAAAAAACAAACATCAAAACAAAAACAGGGCTCGGAATTAGATTGACGTGAGTTGAACTCACGCTAGAATTTAAAATTCAACGTCATAGATTTATCATCGTATATTGAATCATAGCTAGTTTCATACCAAAATAATCATGATAAAATAGTTCACAATATTTGTTTACAATTGACAGCACGAAAATCAAAACAAAACTTGCCCAACAAAAAGCATATAGACCCACGCAAGGTGAAAGTATAAGCACATTATATGCTATATATATATATATATATATATGTATTTTTACGTGAGAATGAGTCAGAATTGGTTCTCCAAGTGTTCCGCGCAGCATAACATGAATTTTTCACTTAAATATGTGGGCGTGAAATTAGCATCTGATATTTACACATTTATACAAGCATAGTTCTAATTCTGTGCATTACACAATTTGACAATGGATCATCTGGCCGAATTTGCCAAATTTCCGATTTGCATTTTCAATGTCACCAAACAGAAAGGAAAAGTTCGCTCTGACAGAAAGTCATTAGCAAAAAGTGTCAGATTCGAAATTCGTCTATTTAGCAGATAAATAAATTATATATCTATCCATCTACATATAACTTTAACAAAGTCGAAATAAAAAAAAATTAAATAATTAATAAGAATAAAAAGCATGAAAGGAGAACTGGCGATCAAACAATAAAATGAAAGCAATAAACAAAATACACAACATATAATAAAAAATAAAATCAAAGAGCAAAATAAGAAAGACGCAAACACAGAGATCAGCAGCAAAACAAAAATAACCAAAACTTGTTACGTAATTTATCTAACGGGGTTTTTTGTCTTTTATTTTGTTCTGCTCTCTTAAGAATATTTATTCGCTCACATTTTTGACGAGGACGCCATGTCCATAAATACAGACAATACACACACAAATATATATATATATATATGTGTGTGTATGTATGTATGTACATTTGCTTAAGGGAGAGTTTGCCTGGATCATTATGATAAGAGAGTATATAGGGTGCGAGTGTATAAGGAAACATTTATCTGCTGCTTATCAGCCTGGGCTTAGTGGATCGCAGTTAAGTCTACCTACCAACAGATGCTCAGAGTTCCCGACTATCGGTACTCATGTGGAGGCTATTATGCATGGATCAGCAGTCAAACCCTCGCACATGGCCAGGTTCAGTTACGTGGAAGTAAAAGATCGTGCCCACATACATAGAATCTATATACACATGCACACGCACACACACATACACTGGCATAACTCGTCAAACAGGATTATTAAGCAAAGTATGTCAGCGCTGGCTTTGCTTTAAAGACCGCATCTCGCACTCGAAAGGCGGCCCTCCGACGAGAAAAAAAAAACAACTACTGACAGCTGGTCAGCAACGGCAACAGCAGCCACCTCAACTGGTCTCGGTCTTGGTGTGGTCTACTTCGACCGCCAAAAAGCCAACACTGACCAGCTCTGACCAGCCAACGCCGCCAACACCTCGTGGGCTAGCGCAAGACGTAAACGACGCCGCGAACCTGGCCGAAACGAGCTCACTTGTTGCCACTCCAAATATACATGGCATGGATTGGACAAGAGTGCTGATCACTGTTGATCAGACGACCTTTCGGGCCGCTGACTAGCATTTCTAGTTTATTGAAAAGCTGCACATTTACAACTTTCCCAACAACACATAGCTAGATTTAATAAACATAAATATGCTTCGATGATTACTGTGGAATTTATATAAATATTTTCGAAATTGACTTAGTTTTATTTACAAGTTCTGTTAAATGTGTGTAACTATATTCTATAATCAAATTCCTTAATTAAGCCGTACTATATCGAACTATATTCTGTTCCAAATATAATACCCCAATATTTGATGCTCGCATTTGTAACTTTTGCACTTTTATCACGCTTGCATGGGGTTCTCTTATCACAACCGCAATGAGATAACACACAAAAAATACACACACACACATACACACACACTGTATACGTGAAAATTTTCTGTCCCTGTTGCCATGTGGCCAGTTAACAGTCCAGTTGCCTCAACTCGGTGTATATAAAGCTTATCAATTGACAATCCCCAAACTAAAACCTAGCACAACACATTTCAAATTTCATGTTGCGAGAGTTTGTCTCTGGCAGTTTGAACAAACATACACATATAAAGATATAAACCTTATTCTCTTTTTATATGATTTTCCAAAAAATTCGTTTAAAAAAAAATTTTGACTGAGTGGAAATATAATAGATTGGATTCAGACCTAAAAAGAAGTACCTTCTGACAAAAAGACTGAAATAGCAATTTTGTTGTTCTTCTTTATTTGTTGCTATTTAATTAATTTTTAGAACGAAATCAGTTGATTATCGATTAATAAGAAAAATATACTGCAAAGTTAATAACTTGTAAGAAAACGAATCAAAGAAATTCATAGAACAGAAAAACATGCATGAAAACAATTCATAAAATATTTCAACTAAATATTTTTAAATTTATAAAAACGTAGTTCAAACCCTTGTTAAACAGAAATAGGTATACTTATAAATGTTGATGCTAATGTATCGGATTGCTGCTATTTTCCATAATTCTGTCATTACATTTCATTAGCTGCTGGACTTAAGTAAATCATCTCGACCCTGCACGCGCCCATGCACTCGCCCCCTCATGCCACCTTACTATCCCAATATCGCTGCTGCTCTCTCTTTCTTTCTCTCTGCTTCTTCCCCTTCGCTCTATCAGAGCGGGAACGCAAAGAAAGCGCCCAAAGAGACTACAGTCATCGTCGCTGCATTCTGGTTTGCACATGCCTCCAATACACTCTCTCAGAATGGGCGCCTATCGATAAAGTCATTTAACTTGGTCCCGCATAAAATAATCAAATAAATGCTTTAGCAAATAGAGTATGTGTGAGGAGGTTGTCGCCCATTCCGATCAGAGGCAAATACTCTTGTTAATAAATTATTAACTCAACTATCGCGGAAGCGCATTCAAATGAAAGCTCATTAAAAGTGCAATTCGCCGACTCTTTCGCACTTTTGTTGAGCTTTACACGTGCCGAGGAAGGTCAAAGAGAGAAACACGCGCGAGGCTTTTGCAGGGGCGCAAAGCGAAGTCAGTGAAGAGCAATTTGTGTTTCTCCTTACTTTGTGCATTAAATCAAAGTATGTTCATGTCATACGAAAAGGCCTTTCAGATCAATTGAAACGCTTTGCCAGCAAATGTGGCTATCGATTGTATCTTGTAAATGATTTCAATCCAAATGAATTTTAAATAATTCTTGTAAAATAGGAATAAACTCTTTTTTGTTTTGGAGGCAACCTATAAAACTGCTCACTGAGCACCTGAAACATGCCAAATTTCAAAGCACGAACATAACTGTATATATATTTACATAAGTGTGTGTGTATTTGAACTACCAGATAAACCATTTACATGAATATGTATGTATGTACATAAGAAGCACGTTCAGCACTTATCGCTGATCACTGCAAAATCGACCTATTTAATAAAAATTATTAGCGCTTAATCACAATTCAATGTCAATGTACTGTGTTGAAAAACTAAAAAAAAACTAAACTAAACTAAAAATCAACTCAAAGCTTTTCCTTGAATTGACGGGGCAAAAATAATATAAATATTCAGAATATAATGTGAAATTGAGAATTGAGCGTTTAGTTTCCATTTAAAATGTTTGTTGCTCATTTTGCCGCCACAAATGTGTCAGCAGTGAGCCGTAGCTAATATGCCTGGTTGAAAGGGTACAGAAAAGAGCAAGCGACAAGAGCGACAGCGACACGCGCTGTAGTCGCTGCTGCTATCAGCGAGGCGTACTATTTTTAGACGCATTATCAGCCGTGCTCTAATTAAGATCTCTGCACTGAGCTTTCAAACAAAACGCTCACTAATCAAAATTAAAACCCTGCAGTCCGCAGAAGAAGCGCAACTGCCAATAATCCAAAAGAATCGAACGATCCAATTGGAGAATATAGAGACAAACATGCTTAACTAAAACCTTTCTTTAGTTCACTTCTCAAATTCAACTTTTCGTAGGTGTTAATTGGACTTTAGTCTGATATATGCATATGCATATGCACAGTATTATAATTTACCTGTCTAATTCTTATTGGAATTTATTTAAGTTCGCTGCCTCCTTTTGTTGTTGCTCCTTGTCAGTTTTTGGTTATTATTCGTATTCTTTTAGTTGCCTTTGTTTGTCGATTTTCTTCACTTTATTTGTCAACACTTATAAAAGTCTCTTTATACTGAATTTTTGTATTCTTTATGTAAGTTGTTGCGTTTATTATATTATATTGAACAAGATTTTTGCCGGTTTTTTGTATTAATTCATATTTAGCTCTGTTTTAAGGTTAACTGTCATAATTTCTTGATCTCACACACACGCACGTGAATCAATTCTACACACAGATAAGTTAATATGAATGTGTATTTACGCAAGCACACACTCTCACGTATTCATGCACTTGTTGTTGGTTTATTTGTGGGCGGCTTTTGCTGTTGCTTGAGCTATAAACATACAAATTAAACTGAATTTAATTTACGAAAAATAAAAACATATATGTATGTACATATTTAAAAAACAAGAGCAAATTATGTATAAATGTAAATACGCATAAAAGCTTTTTAAAGAGCGCGCGTTTCTACTAACAAACACGAAGCAAAAAAAAGAGAGGAAGTGGAAAGAGAGAGTGAGCGCGAGATCGCGTCACGTCACCAATTCATGCCAATTGGACGCATACAGAAATTAATTGGAATTCGTATAAGAATTCAATGAAAGCAAAGCACACACACTAGCGATTCAGACGCACACACACACACACATAGTATATATAGCATATAAATGAGCTTATGTAGATGGATACTTATGGGTGTATGTTTAAAGTTCAAATGGAAAAATTGATATGTATTTGTATATAAGCACGTTTACTGTTTATTTTGTTTTTTATTCTTGCTTTACTGAAATTTGAATTTGAGCAGCTATTTTAATTTTGAAATAGTGTATGTGTCTGTGTGTGTGCGCCCAGCTACCGGCGGTAGATTTCCGAAACCCCCAATGAGAAAAGATCATTCCAGCTCTGCGGTATTTTGATTCTAAATTTCTTACTACGCATTCTTTCGAACTTTTTTATTTACATATTTCTCTTTGATCTCGTCGTAGTCCCTGAGTATGTGTATGTGTATGTATGTGTGTGTGTATTTTGTTTTATGCTGTATTCACTTTTTCACATGTAAATGTTTTGATTTGGAATTTGGCGAGGCTCTTTTTCACTTCTGAAAGCACACATCGTTTGCAGTAAATACGATGATGGTCGATTAGAAACGGGGAACACGTGATCAAACGGATCGAAAGAATTTGGTGACGTTGGGGTTAAGTAGCGCGCTAACGCTGATCGACCTCGTGGCTTTTAACCGCAAACGCAACGGACTCTGCTCGTTAACTGCTTTCTAGTTGGATGCAAACTGACAACTGATTGGTATACGAAACGCTACAAGCCGAAGCAGCGGCAAAACGACGGCGACAGCGACAACGACAACGACGAAGCGACACGAATGGCTAGTCAGCCCAGCTCGTCTCGTCTCGTGCTACAGCGGAGTGGTGTGGGCCTGTGATGGTGTGCGCTGAGAGGCAAAGCTCTCTCACGACTGGCACCTCTTCGTGTGTGTGTTTTGAAATCCACATATGGGTTCCACAAAAATGCACGTTTTGTATTTTGGCGCTCACATTTTGTGTAACCCACACACACACATGTACATACACCAATTGGGTAATAAATAATAAGCCCATAGTTTGAGTATTTCATATGTGTGTGTGCTCTTTCACATACATAGGCTTGATTCTATGTATGTATGTACATGGTTCTTTTGTTGTGAATTTTGCTATTTTGTTTTGCCTGCCATCTTCTTAGCACACGATCCAAAACTGTCGGCGAACGGAGGAGAGTGCGAGCCAGTTTAGCCATGGCCACGGCTGCTGATAAGAGCCAAATGGGCCAACGTTGTTATCTGCGCGCGTCGCACTTGCTGTGGGAAATTTTCCGAAATTGCACTCTGATAACGCTAACGCTGCAGCTTTTCGCTAAGCCTGCGCATTCACAACACGAATTTTATTGGCCTCCGCCCCGCCCCGCCCCGATTCGCCCCACCCCGATCCGTGCACGGTACCAGTTTTCGCATAGACTGGTTCATTCGCTTGGACATTTGAGTTTTTAATGTGGCTGCCACATAAATTCCACAAATTACGCTGCTAATGAAGTCTAGACGTTTGAGTTTAAGCAAAGCTTTATGGCCCAGACTCCGTCGACAACGACACGGACAGACAAAGTGCCTAGGGCCGATTTCTTTTAATTCGATGCTAGATGCGAATTTATGGGGCACAGATTAATTTTAAGTTCTTATTTCTCTTCCCTGTACATTTACATATTTTTTTTCGACTCTAGCATAGAGAAATCAGCTTGAAAACCTCGCGCTAAACTCTATTATATCGTAATTGTAATCAAGACATAAAATGTTGATAAGAAAGTTAACTACCATATGTACATATATATGTACATCCAAAACTTTCGTGTAAAAAAGATATTGGCTAAATGGAAAAATACAAAAAAACTCCTTCAAAGTACAGTAAATTTTTCTATAGAGTTTACTTGAGACTTATCCATATTTCACACATTAGAATAAAACAATTGTGATTCAGAAAATGATTATTATATAAAGAAATAACTAATGTAAACACAACGAAATGTAATTCAATTCAGTTTCTGATAATAGTTTTAAGAAATTTGTTTTCCACGTATATTTTGCACTCATCATAAAGTTTTGACTAAAATTTTTTTTATTTTTTTATTTTCTATTATTATATTTATTTGTGTTTTTTATTATTTGTATATAAAAACATAATTTTAATCGGTTATCGGTTCACTTTATATATATATATATATATATATATATATTTGTATACCCTAAACCGACTGAAAATGGGTAAAATATATGAAAATATACAAAAAATAATAATTGTTTTGTAAAAATGTATGTAACAGGCTGAAGGAAGAATCTCCGACCCCTTAAAGTATACATATTCTTGATCAGGACGACGAGCTAAGTTAATTTAGCTATGTCTGTCTGTCCGTCTTCTGTCGGCAGCGATCTCGGAAACTACAAAAGCTGAACTTAGTCTCATTCAGATCGTAAATATATATTTTTTCGATAACTTTCTCCTTTACATTCATATCGATTAAAATCGATATCCACCTTTTGTATGCTTACAATGTCTCGAAAACTATAAAAGCTGAGAATATGGTGGTGTACCTTCACTTTAGTGGTACACTTGCAAAATGGAGTTTAATCAGTTTTTACCGTTATTTAAGTTTCTATAATTATTAGGAATTTACACATTTACAGAAATAAAATGTTGTTATTTGTTATAATAAAATGGAAAAAATTAAAATTTTCTATGTGTGTAAATTGATACATTGATTTTTCGATATGGTTGCAGCAAGTTGCAGCCCGTTTCAGCTTTCAATTCCCTCTCTTGTCGCTCTATCGCTTTTGTGACGTAAGAAACCGCTGCGCCCACGTTGACTGCGACAGCGCATGCGTCGCTGCCTCTGTCGCTGTCCCTAAAACGAAAGCCCAGCTCCAACAATTGACGACGTAGTAAAAAATTAGCGAGACGGCGGCTCAATTGGAATTAGATGGGAGTAATGATATCAGCCGTCGACTGGCCTTCAAAAAATTATAATTTCTGTTTAATGGTCCGGCTGTGCTGGTATGCGACAACTGGAGAATAGAGCTAATAACTCGATGTCTGTGTGTAGAATATTTGCTCTCCTTGAGTGTGTGTGTCTATGTGTGTGTGTGTGCTGGTTAGTGTATTGCAAATCGAATTTGAATATGGGTACTAACAATTTGCTGGCTTGATGGAGTCTAAACTGGAATATAGATTGGTTATTTTAAGCCTCCGGCTATTTGTAGCTTCTGTTGGGTGTTTTCTGTGTTGAATGTGAAATGAGTGACAAAAACTTTGGTGGGCCACAATATTTATTGTTGCGTGTTCATTTTTAAATTCGAATATGACTTTATTTAATTAAATACCTGTTCATTTTATATGTAATTAATTAGCTTAATGCAGTGTGTTTATTTGAGCGACGTAATTGATGCAAATCACACATCAGCTCACGACGTAAGAATTGACGCAATTGAAAGCAAATCTCTCGTCCCCTTCCCTCACCTTTCATCCACATCCTCACAGGCGTCAATGAAAGTGCGACTTAGTTTGAGTCTATGAAACGGGTACTTCACAGAGCGTTCGCTGATGACGTCGCTTTATATGCAAATGGGGCCTGGGGCCGAGTCTCGCACACACACTCACGCATACAATGTATGTATGAACAAGCTACAGTGACTGTAGATGTGCGTTTATGTAAATTTGATGAAGCACTTCCTGATGCCGCTAGAAGAAGCCAGATACAAGATATCAAGATAAAAGAGCGACGCGCTCTTCGAAACGGCATCCACGTCGAAAATGGACAGTCCACAAGCTATGGCTTGGCATCCACATCCACATCCACAAATTCACCGAACTGGCGACTCGCCAACTAAAAACCACGTGGTCTCTCAAGTTCACAGTAGAGAAGACTAGCGAAAATAGACAAGGCATAGAGCGCAATAAAATAGGCAAAAGAGCAAAGCGTATAAAAAGAAACTCATCTACGTTTGTGTGTGTATAAACATGCACACAAACATAGTACATGTGTATGCCATGTGAATTAAAAAAAAAACCACATGCTACGCGAAAATATTTGGTTGGGGCAGCAACAATGACGAGCACCGAGAGTGCAGCAAACAGGTTACGTACCGGCAGCGATGAAAACAAAAGCAAAAACAAAAACAGAAGCAATGAAAGCGGAAATCAAACACAAATACGCGAAAGGTTTGTGTAAACAACCCAGAGCACTTTGGCTGGAGTTCAAAGAGAAAGAAAATGAGAGCTGCCCGCGATCAGCGGAGAATTGCGCCCACAAAAGTGAAGCTACAACACATGTACAAACATATACAAACATACACATGTGTATTTGTAAATATGTGTGTGGCAAAGTGCCAGCTACAACGCGGCGTGAAGTTAGAAAACAAAATTAAAAACCTAACCTTACCTAATGTGGTATGAAATGACACGCATAGCTACTCTCACATACATGCATACACATACAATACTCACATATACAAAGCTAAGCAGCGCAAAAACGTGGCTTGTGGCGTCAACTGCGGCAGCGGCAGCGACAGCGACGTCGGCATCAATTGCGTCGTTTATAATGCTGGAAAAAAAAACAATCGTATGTTGCTCAAAGAACGAAAGCAAATATAACAATAAATGCACACATGTATAAGTGTATCTATGTATGTAACACAAACAACAGCAAAAAAAAGAGTTGTGTTCGCATAGAGGAGTGAGATGAAGGCACGGCTAATGGATGACCAATGAATGCCAGCAGGGAGCAAATAAACGAGAAGTGAACAGAAAAAATGCGTTTCTTTTCAAGAATTCATTAACATATGCATGAACATGTGTATGTATGTTTGTGTGAGTAGATTTAAAAGTATGTATTACAACTTTAGTTAACAAATTAATCTACTACAGCCTATTAAGCTCTTTGCTGATTAACGTAGCTGTTATGTTCCACAAGACCACTTGTATGATTTGGACTTACACTCCACAACTTTTCTCTCCCACACAGACACACACGCACATAGAACACAACCATTCTCTCATGCTTAAACGGTTCACTTTCTCTCGGGTTTTCGTTGCGTGTACTCTTCTTACTACAAACTTTTCGCAGCTTCGCTCGTTCGTCTCACTCAACCCCCGAAATGCATCTGTTCGCCAACTCGCTCGCACTTCTGCGCTCGCATGCAGTCGCCTGAGATGGCCTGTACTTGCCTATGACAGGTAACGGTAATACGTATACGCAACCAAACTGAAGCGCCTTTCTTGACACACTTTCGGGTTCGGGACATGGGAGCCGGGTGGCTGCCGCTGCGGTCGGCGATTGTCGGCTTTTAACAGTTGGTTAATATCACCTCCGGCCCCGTTGGTGGGTGTGGCTCTTTCGTAGCGGCCAGGAGTCTGCGCAGCTCGTCCTGCGCTCCAATAGGTTGCTGTCGCCGCCAGTTAGTGGCGTTTAATTGTCGCCTGGTTGGTGGCCGCCGAGCCTCCTGGTTGGGCAGCAACAGAAACAAACGCCTTTCTCCGACTAGGCACCGTATTTTCTCTCTGTTCTCATCGAACTCCGTCGGCGTTTCGCTTGCTCACTTTATGCCGACGGCCGTATTGGGGGTTGTAAGGCTGCCTAGCGGCGCGTCCTTGGACTCACACACACACACACACACACACACACACACACACAAACACACCCAGTGACAGCTTTAGTATATACGCAGGTAATGCAGGCTAAGAGGCTGTTAATGTTTGTAGCTTGTATTATCCCGCCGTGCCCGAACCCGCTAAAATCCTTCGTTGGGTAATGAGAGTTGCCCACATAAATACATACTATATACATACATACATAGGTGGATAGTACGGGAGAATGCGCAGCATATCAACACGTAATAATCACTCAAATTAGAATATCATCAACCGAGGACGCTGCTATGCATATCAACAAGTGCGCCTTCCTTTAGGACACCCATTAGTAAATTGATGCTTATGTGAATGGCATCGTGAATGAATGGGTAGGGAGGGATGGAGTATTTATTTCCCTGTTGTATTTCAATCTGGCTGACCTACTTAAGTCATTAAAAAAAGCCTATTAATTAAACTCATATTTCTCTGATCTCCTCAAAGCGGTTGTGCGAGGGTGTCCGAAAACAAATATCAAATGTTTTTTCTACCTTTGTGCGTTGATTCGCATACAAATACAGTAAACATTCTATAAAAGCAAATAAACTGAAGAAATTTCTTTTAAAAAGTTTCCTATGTATATTAAATTCTATTTATTCAATCGATGAAAATATATGTTTAAATTAACTTAAAATGAACAAGAAGGCTGCAGTTGCTAGTTTTAAAACTGCGGAAATTATTGAAATTAAAAAAATGTTTTAAAATGAAATGAAATGACAAAAAAATATCAAAAAATGTTTTTCAAAAATGCATTGAATATAAATATAGAATCGAATATAAAAGTGTTTGTCATATGAGACCGAGAGTCCTTGAGTTTTACATGCCCAAACTTTTCTCAATTTTGTCAATATTTTTGAAAACAAAGAACCCCTAAGAATCCGGTGACATATTGTTTTTTATACTATTTGTGGCCTGAAAAGCCGTTAAAAAAGCAATTCTGAACTTTTTTGAAAACGAGTAAAGGGGGGGGGGGGGAAGGGGAGAACATGTTTTGTCCTAAAATATCAAACATTCTTTTTTTTTTTAAATGCATCGATTTTAAATGTAGAATCTAGTGGGCGTGGCCGGGATATCAATGAAGGAATCTTTGGAGGAGGTCAGCATTTATTATTATTATATTATATTATTATATTAAAATTGTGGGTAATATTCACCTTTTATCGCTTTGCGCTTTGAGGTATATCGACATGTTATCGAATTGCCAGCCTCCCAGTGGGCGTGCCACAAAAATCTTAATACTTTATAAGAAGAGGGTAACTTCGAGTATAAACCTAAAGTTTGAAGTCTCTATCTTCAATAGCGCCGAAAAAAGTTGCGCTAATCCGGAAGTACAGAAAAATTACGGACAGCATGACGGACTTTACAAAAATCCCATATACCATAAACTTACTCATTTTATATTCGAGATATGCTCGAATGGCAAATGTAAATTTATAAACGTATATCGGCTGAAGTTTTTAAGCCAAACAAAAAAGTCATTTACTATATAAATTATGTTATGCGTTTGCAGATTGGGGGAACATGTTATCATTTACAGATAACAGAGATGTGGCCTGGGAGACACCATTCAGGCCAATTAACAGAATGCACGTGGCTGCTGTTGCACTTTTCATGGTTACATTGAACCTGTCGCAACAACAGCTGCTGCTGCTGCGGTCCATTGCTGCAGTCACAGCTGCTGCTGTTGTTGCTGCTGCAGTCGCCGTCGCAGCTATTGGAAAATTTTTGTTTCGCTCGACATTTTCATTATCTCTGTATGAATGTATTTATGTGTGTGTGTGGGCGCCTTTGATTAGTAAGAAAAATTTAGCGAGAGTACGCGTGAGAGATAAAGAGAGAGGAAGAGCAGCAGCAATGCACAGTGGGGGAGTTCGTTGGGCGAACAGAAATCGCCTCTCACATTTCTCGGCCTTGCTGATTATGATATGCATATGAATATATATGTATACATGTGTATGTGTATGTATATCTATATGTATGTCACCACTGTAGTCGATTCGTATTTCGGTACTTTTTTCTTGTTTTATGACTGCTGCTATAACTGTAATTATAATTGTAATTGCAGCACACTTGCAAATTAATGCAAAGATTTTCATTCGTTGCAGCAGCTTCTTTGTTGTAATTATAGATACGCGTACATATAGAAATATATAAATATTATGGCATATCGGTGAACATGCTCTGATGAGATTTGTGCCGGTTTGTGTCTGGCGTTCCACTGATAGCGCTCCTTGCCCCACGGAATGCGATCGCAGTCTGGGAATGTTGTGCTATCGGTAGCCGACTCAATGCATTATAATACGATCTACCGAGAACGTGTTTTTATATGTGCAAACTTTTCAATTCATTTCAGTTCAGGAAGTGAAAAGTTTAAATTGATTTTGTGGAATGTTCGCATTGCTGTCTGTCCAATAAAAGCAAATGCAGAACATAAAAAATTGAAATTGAAATTGGAAATCGAATCATTTTTGATTTTAAATTTATTGTTTTGTTAAATATCATGCCAAATTGGGCCATAACTTTGTCAAAACTGAAATGATTTTTATGTTTGGTGACATTTTATTACGATATGATATCATTAATTTTACAATTAAAATAAATTCCTTTTTGAAAAAATTTTCTATTAAATTTTTTGGTAAACAAAAATTTATTATTCAATCCTCTTTACACATAAAAAAATTAATTTTTTGAGTGACTCATAAATGAAATGATTTTCGTTTTTGATGACATTTTAGTCATGATAAATTAGTTAATTTTATATTTAAAATATATATTCATTTCTAAAAATAATTTTTTGGTAAAAAATTAGATGAGAACTCATTTATTCGATTGCATGGGTATTTAATCTTCGAACCAGCTTTCCCATTTTCAGTTGTATTTGATTCGTTTGAACACGATAAGAAAACCCACATAATTGTGATACCAAATATTTATATTTTATTTCTATGCATGTCCTTTGCACTCCACAAAAAAAAAAAAATGGAAACCAAGCCAACTGATGCCAGGAGCAATAACCAAGGCAACCAATAGCCACTAAAAGGCTTAGATAATCCATTAGTGCCAAAAGGCCAGGCCAAAAGGTACAATGACAATTGCAAACGCGTTGGCCAACAAAAAAAAAGGACAGCAGAGAAGACGTGTCGCAGTGTCAGGACAACGTCGAGTCCTATGCTAAAAACGTGCCAGCGCTGTGCGTGCGGGTGCGTCTCGCTATCTGTGTGTGTGTACGTGTGTGTGTGTGTGTGTCTGCTGTGTATGTGTGTGTTTTTGTGTGTCGATGTCGACACAGCAATTTGTACAAGTCAAACCCGTTGGCGCCGAAAGTCTACGGCGCTGGCATTAGCAAAAGAAACAGCAACGCCAGAGATGAAAATCCGCTTAAAAAAGTGCCGAACGTGCCAAAGGTATCCCGACTAACCCATGGCTGATAATTTATAGCCCTGAAAACTTTGCGTACAGAAGTTGGCGGGTTTTTTTTTCTTTCTTTCTATTCTTTTTAGTTAGCATAACTTTGGCATGTTGCGCGGCGTTGGCGATTTTTAATTCTTGTGCTAAATTGTTTAAAAATGCTTTAGAAGAATTCTGCAACTTTTAGTGAAACCCACCACCCACCCACCCCCTGTTTGCCGCCCACACGGCGCGTTGCCAACAAAATCTTTCGTCCTTTTGTCCACACTCAACGCGTTTGGCAACAACTGCTAACAAAGTTTGCGGCATGTTGACCACTTTGTCGCCGGCAGCAGATAGTTTTTTAAAAATGTTGCCCAACTTCCGCTTCAGTGTCGATGCAATTTGTATTAGCAAAGTTGCGCAAAGAATTTCGCAGCGCACAAAGTATCTAAAAAGGGCTGTAAATTTGCAAATGCTGATGCCGGTGCTGATTTATGGTCAATTAGCGCGGCGCTTAACCGAACCTGTCGCTGCCCTCACACAAAGATACATTTGCCCAAAGGCCACACTTACAGATACATCCATAATCCTGTGAACGCAACGCTTTAGCAGCACATTCATCAAAACTCTTTCGGCACTTTGTTTGTTTTTATGCGTTTGACTTTTATGTGCGACATTTAGTACCAGCCCTGTCGGTGGGGTGAGGGCAAGGGGGCAGGGGGCAGAGGGGGCGCGTCGTAAAACCATTTAAGCTGATGCCGATGCCGACGCCTTACTGATTTTATGCTCAGTTAACCCGATAGTGAGGTGCCAGGGGCGGGCATCCAACCGATCGTAAAACTACACGCGCCCTTCATAAAACCGCCAAAGTCAATTTCAGGACGCTTTTTGTTGCGCTCAAGACTTCATATTTCCTTCAGCTGGCATCGCAACCAGTTCGAGCTTCACGCGATTTTATGACTTAATACGCTTTTGGGGCGGCTTTAACATGGCACTCGTAAAAATTAATTTAAATTGATTCTTGTGGTTGATTTGCACATTGAACTGAAACTCTGCGAATCTTTTTGAATATTTTCTTTCTTTTATTTGTGTTTATAAATGGATTTTTATTATAGTTAAAGAGTGCTATAACTATTTACTTTTTCAATTTTACAAGAACTTATGAATATCTAAAATAAAACTCGTATCTTTTTTTGCGCTTCGTCAGCAACGGTTTCTCTTTCTTTTTGTGAAGAAAACTAGCACAAAATTTACACAACAACAACCGTGTTAAAAACATTTTGGCACTTCAAGAAAGTTAAGAAATGTTCGTATATGATGACATTTGAAGTAGCGACGTTTGCCGCGCCGCAATCAAGCGACGAGGTGGCCGAGAGGTTAAGGCGTTGGACTGCTAATCCAATGTGCTCTGCACGCGTGGGTTCGAATCCCATCCTCGTCGAATTCTATTTTTTTTTTTTTTAATATATTTACATGCGAAAAAATTTAGATGTAGCACCTGGCCAAATCAATTGGTAACAAGCTGTTGTTCCTTTGGCTGATTTATTTATGACAAGCCCGGCACAATTGGAGACGAAGCCAAAAAAATGATAGTTTCTGGCTCAGATTTCGTTGATGAAAATGGAAAAAGGCGCTGGCGCTGGCAATGGCCGGAAATGTCAAATAGTTTTTCCCGTCCAAATGCCATACTTCAGCCCTCCGCAGCACTTGTGGCCAAAAATCAAAGTCTTCTCGTTGAAATTTTTGCAAATTTTGTGCTCAGCGGAGATGAAAAAAAAAGAAAAATTGAAGAGGGAAAACGCTAGCGAAATGAATTGGATTGAATTGAAATTGTAGGCGATAAAAATAAATCTTTGCAAGTGCGCAGCACGGCGCCGCCAACAGCTGACGGAGTATGCGGCGGGTGGGTGGTTAGTTTTTGTTGGGGGGTTGTGAGGGGATGGAGGCGGGGCGGTGGTTGCTGGAATGATGAAATTGAAAAACTACACGAGTTGACGGCTGGCACTGCATTGTTGGGCTGCCGGGGGTTAGCTATAAGTCATACAATGTGCGTTTATCCTTGGCGTCTGTAAGGATATTGTGTCGCCGAGCCTTCGCTTCAGCACGCCAGGACGTCAGGACATCAGCACATCAGCTCATCCAAATGGAGTCGAGTCACTTCAATATGCAAATGCTGCTCAATTGCGCTTGTCTTTCATTTTTATGCGCCGCTCAGCTTCAAATCCTTTAAAGTCACCACCCAGTGCTGCATACTCTGCAAAATATACCAACACCAACAACAACAACACTTCTGCCTCTAAAGACTTCCAGTTGCCATCAATTTTTATGCGTTTTCTATCGCTGGCCATTTTGACCGACTTCATAAAAAACTTTACGATATCAACAAATTTTTTGAGTAAAAAACTATAAATGCACACCACATATCGTGGACTTTTGTCCTTCATAAGCTCTAACTGACTTCCTTCGGGACTGTAAACTCGCCCCAAAGTGTTGCTTTGGCCATGATGATTTGGACATGATGAGAAAAGGATGACGAAATGTATTTGAAACTGATTATTTATGATCAACGCATATATGATATACTTGTTATTTCTAGTATTATTGTTATTACGATTATTTAATTGAAATACAAATTTATTAGGCTTTACATAAATATTTTGCACAAATAAGAAAACCCAAAATACACCAGCTTGTGAAAAACGCATAGAGAGGCGCTAATTAAGGAGCTAGTGAGGAAGAAGCATTGAGGGAGAGGTAGAGTCTAATTATATAAAAAGGAGTAATAGAGATGAGAGGAGTCCATAATATTAAGAAAGAGAAAAAGTGAGAGATGATAAGTGAAAGATGGACAGACTTGACGGTTATGGTTAACAACAGTTGCTTTATTCGACGTTGAAAGAAAAGAACTTGATTAAAGAGGACGTGACGTCACAATTTCGGTTTTTGCTTGCTTACACTGGGTTGCAATTGACACGAATTCGCATTTAAAGTCTTAAGATAACATAACATAAGCTACATATTTATAATTAAATAAAGAAATCGTTATAAACAGAGTTAGTTAAGTTTTTATACTCGTTCACGAAGTGAAAGAGAATATTGGTTTTGTGCAATGTCCGTCTTGCTGTCCGTCCGTCTGTCCGTATGAACGCAATTATTTTCGCCGCTACTGAAGCTTGAGATTTGAAATTTTGGATATATACTCGTGTTTACCCGCGTCAGATAAAGTGTTAAGGATTTTGGGCTACGCCCACTGGGGGCCAAATTTAGAGGGTAGATAACTGTTCATCTCATTTAAAGATCGGCACAAAATTTCTGCGACAAGCCCCCATCCCCACCCCCACCCAAATTACAATATACCGAAATAATAATTAAGAATGTGAACGAGTATAACGCAGTCGGTAACGCCCGACTGATAAGTTCTTACTTGGTTTTTTATTATTTCTATGATATCTATTTTGATATAGTCTCTTGTGCACTAATATTACGGATCTATGCCAAGATTTGTTAGTCGTCAAATTACTTTAAAAGCGAAATTTTTAACATATGTTTTAGGCTATGTTGCCTAAGATAAGTGAAATCTTTTTGTCAGTCGCATTTATTTACAGCTCTTTTTTAAGCTCGGTAGCAGGCTTGAAGGAATCCTTCTTGCTATAACGAATCAGTCTTTTGATATGTATAGGGGTCAAAGATCGTTTTTGGTCGTGTGTTTCTATCTTTCCTTCATAGTTTAAGGCGTTTTAAAGTGGAGCATCCTACAATTTGACCAACTACAAGTTTTTCCGTCAAATACCGTCTTATTGTAATGATTATTATTATCTTTTATGATGGAAACAATTAAATTTTAGGTAAAACTAATAAAAGCGTTAATTTTACAAAGCAATTCCGCAAAATATAGGGAAATCACAAAAATGTGTAATAATGCTATTATTTTACTTAAAATTACAAAAAAATATAATAATAATACTGTTTTTGCTTATAGGGAATATTAAAAGTTCACAAAATCGCAACTGCATGCGGATTTTTTTTAAAGAACAAATTAATGTATTATTTTTTTCGCAACTTTAAATGCACACAAAATCCGATATTGTGACGTCAGCATTTTAAGAAGTCTTTGCATAACCTGATCTTTCTAAATCTTTAGCAATGTTATTATCAAGCTTATTTTATATTATGCTTTCAACTATTTAGCTGGGGAATTATAACTTCAGTTTGTATATTTAAACCAACTAGATGGGAAAAAGGCTTTGTAGGTTATGTGTCCGTCAAGGTCATACACAAACCTAAATTAAAATTCAATTGTCTTTCTGGCCCTGGAGCATTCCTACATACTGAAGATATATATATGTTTACAAGCGAATGGAGCCCGCGGCACTTGCCACATGCCACACTCGTGTACCTTCTACGTGCTTGCACACACACACACACACACACACACACACACACACACACACACTCAAATACTGTACGAAGTGGGCCGGCTGTAGAGGGGGGTGTGGCACGGGGTCAGTCGCTGTGTCTGGACTTGGGCCTGGGCAGCCAACTGTGTGGCTATCGAGCTCGGTCGAGCTCTGATTGAATAATCGTGCGCCATGTCGGCAGTGGAACAAATCGTGTCTAATAGACTGATTAATATCACAAGATTTCCAGTTGGTTCAAGTCAAGCGAGCAGCCCTGAACTCTGGCCCCGTCCCCTGTCCCGTCCCCTGCCCCTGCCACTGATTCACACTCTTTGCTCCTCTGCCGCATGTAACACGATTCGTTTGGATTAAATGTGCTTAAATTGATTGATTGTTAAAATGATGTATAGTCATTAGATGTTTTTTTTTTCTTTTTGTCGACTTTTTGCCGCAGCACCTGTCGCCTCTGTCCGTCTCTTTCTGTCCCGCTGTCTGGCCAGCCAGGCCAAGATTCGAGTCCGAGCAATTGCTTGGCCGCACTTTTAATTAGTTTCATTTAAGCGAAAACTTCATTTTGAGCATTTTTTTATACTCTTTCACGCAGTTTATCGAGTATATTAGTTTAGTGCTAAGTCGGTCTGCCACGCCCATATACGCCATATAAAAACAAGTAAGATTGCTCTAGTCGGGACCTCCCGACTAGGAGATACCCTGAACCCAGCATTTAACACATACACACAAGCTCTCGGCACTAAATAA